>JAQZBX010011007.1:0-18031 GCA_029593785.1 Cabassous unicinctus | reverse complement strand
AGGCACATCCCTGAATGCAGGCTTTGAGGCACCGACTAATCCAAAGGAGAAGCATATGATGTCCACATTTAGTCAACAGTCAATCACCCTTTGTTTTATTTCATGAAATATAATATAAATAAGAAGAATGTGCTGTTTACTGATTTAAAGAGCCCCCTCCCTATTATAACCTGATTATTTCCTGTGGTTCTTTCCACATCCCCCACAATCCCAGCCACCTCCCTGAGTGCTGGCATGATTCTTGTGAGTCCCTGATGTGGTGGTGCCTAGGGCCATGTGGCCAGCAGGGGGTGATGTGGGACTGTCCTCAGGGTGTGGGCACTGGGCCCTCCCTTTTAGGAAATGCTCAGTGAGTTGCAGGGAGTTGAAAACAGTGAGTTCACTGAGTTGTGACTGCAGCTGTCGGGGCCACCCAGGACCCTCAGGACTCAGCCAACTTACTCCAGGCAATTGACTTTCTCTTAGTCCTCTTTATCCCCTTGCCACAGAGACCCTGCCCAGGGCATGGGTCCCTGGGGGTGGTCAGGGAGCAGAGATGTATTTTAATGTAGGAGCTCCTCCCTCATGGGGCTAATGCAGTGGCTAATCTGCCTTCTCAGGGTATTCAGGCTACGTTCTTGGCTCACTAGCAATGGGATGATGACACCCCAGCCAAACTTTTTTAAACCTTCTTTATGCTTCAGGAGTTCCATCTACTCAGTTTTTCCTCTGGAATTCCACCTCCACCTCTTCCCACCAGTCCTGGAATTGAGTAGTGAGAGGAGACTTAAAGGGTGCAAGGGTGGGACAGACTGAGAAAGCTTCCCTGGGAGGGTATGTGTCTGAGAGAAAGCTGGGCAACAGAAGGGTTTTATACTCCCAGGATATCTCAATTTGGACTGGCCACAGCTCAAGTGCCTACAGTCATGTGTGGCCAGTGGCTCCCATATTGGAAGAGCAGATCCTCTGCAGATGGAGGCAAACTTTTTAGGTAAGGGCCATTTTGCAAATATTTCCCACTTTTCAGTGCAAATGACCTCTAGTTGCAATGGCTCAACTTAACCGAAGTGGTCGGAAAACAACTACAGACAACATATTAGGGAATTCATGCAGGTATAATTCAATAAATTCCATTTACAAACACAAGGAGGGGCTGTCGTATGATATGAGAACCTTATTTGCTCGCAGCTTGTCTAGATTTTCATGTAAAATGTTATTTTTCCTCCCACCATGACCAATTTAATTGAGATGTACATCCAGGTGTCCATTCTGTCTGGATTCTCTTTTCTCTGCGTCCTCCTTTTATTTGTGGACCCCCAAACCATGGGCTCAATTAGCAATAGGGCTGATATCAAACCATGGAGACTCTACTCAGCCTAGGGAAGGGCTGTGTGGTCCCTGGTGCTCTTGAGTGGAGCAGCCACAGGACGAGCTGAGCTCTCTCTCACTAGTCCTGAAGGCCACTCCTCCATTCCCTTCCTGGGTTGTTAGGAGCCCCTTGCCTGCCCCAAAGGGAATTGGGCATCAGAGAGGATTGTCAGGATTCTAAGCTTCCCAAAAGTTGGGTCCTGGCTGGTCTGTCGCTGTCCTTTGTCCTTTAAATTGATGAATTCACAGTAAATTTCCTCTGTGAGCTCCTTGGTGGACACATGACCTCAGAGATTCCCTGGTGGGGAGGCCACCAAATGAGATCAGGGTTTAGCCATGGTAAAGTGTTTGCAGCCTGAAGAGGAGGCTCCTGGGCCCTGAGGATGCCCACTCTCTGTGAAGAGAGGGCAGCAGGCAGGAAGGCAGGGGCCAGTTCTCTCTCTCCATGGTCCCTACACTGTTTCTTGTATCTGAGTGAATCTGCCCTGAGGCAGCAGGGTGTGCTGTGGCCCTACCCAGCTGGGACACCAGCCACCTGGCTCCTTGTGGGGGGCCTTGCTGCTCAGTGCCCCTGGGTCGAATCAGGCAAGTGCTCTTGTCCCTGGGGAAGCTCAGGCCAAGCTCTTCCCAGACACAAGTAGAGAGGAATGAGGGAGAGTTTCAGACAGGAGGCCCTCAGGGGTGGGCAATGATTTGCATGTGGCCTCCTTTCTCCCCTGAGTGGGGAAATAGGTAAAAGAGAGACTGTGGGAAGCTCAGAGGCAGCTGTGAGACCTCGGGCAGCAGAGTTCTGGGGACATCACCACATGGCCTGGACTCCCCTCCTCCTGGCTCTCATCACTCTCTGCCCAGGTGACCTGATGTCAGTGGGTCAGGAGAAGAGACAGAAAGAGAACACACAGGCCTTGCCATGTTCCTCATGTCCTGGGATGTAACATGGCCATGGCTCCTGTCTCACCATCTTTGTGTCTCTTTCCTTCATTGCAGGGACGTGGGCACAGTCTATGCTGACTCAGGAAGCCTCAGTGTTGGGGTCTCTGGGAGGGACAGTCACCATCACCTGCAGGGCCAGCACCAGCAGCACCAGCATAGCAGCAGTTGGTGGAGGCTGGTACCAACAGCACTCTGGGGGCACACCCAAGGCTGTGATGCTCGGAACTATTCAGCCTTCAGGGATCCCAGATTGCTTCTCATGCTCCAAGTCAGGCAACACGGCTTCCCTGAAGGGTGCCTATTACTGCTCAGCAGCTGATTTCAGCACCGGTGCTTGCACAGTGCCCCAGACACATGGGGAAGTGAGAAAAAAACCTCCCTCTGCCTTTGCTTGGTCCCTTGTGCCCTCCCTCTGGATGAGACCAGGACTAGCTCAGGAGACTTTGCCTGTCTGTTCACAGGGTCTGAGCTCAAAACCAGCCCATTATGATGGGGTGAGGCTCACATTCCAGCCTCATTCTCACTCTCACCTGAGGGTCTGAGCCCCTCCCCTGCATGACTGCTAGGATTGCTTCCCTGGAAACACTCAAGGGAGCCTTAACCATGAATGCATCCCCAGAACCTCTCAGCTTCCAACCTGCAGAGTCAGTCCCCTGAGGAGATGATGGTGGGGGTGGAGGGGCTGGTCCCAGCCATGCAGAGCTCAGGGGACAGGAACGACCAGAGACCATGCTCCTGCCTGCACAGCAGCCTCAGGGCTCATACATGGCTCCTGACAGAGGGGAAATGAGGTCCAGACCTGCCCATGATGCCCCTTCCACAGCCTGTCAGTAATTTAGGGACCTCTGGTGATGAGCGTCAGATGCCTGTGGCTTCAGACCCCAGCAGAGGGACCTGCCTGGGTACAGGGTCTTGGCTGGAGGCCTTCTTGCTGCCCCTTCTCCCTGAAGATACTAAATTGTTGTACAGATCAGCATGACCCCATGGAGAATCTAGAAAGTGCCTTTTAAAATATGCACTTAAAATTTAGAGGGACAAATTTTAAACTCTATAAAAAGATATAAGTATTATCTAATTTTTAAGGGAATCATTGGAGCATATTAACATCATATTTTCTGTTTCTTTCATCTGGACTCTCCCAAGGCTGTCCTGAGAATGACATGGACTACATCATATCAGAGCCCCTTTTGGGGATTCCCTGGCCATGACCCTGTGAGCAGCAAGAGGCCATCATAGAAGGTCAGTGTTTACACACAGCCCCCAGGTCTCCCCCTCCCAATTCTATCAAGTTTTTTTCCAAACCTGATTCTCTGAGACTCCTCAACTTCACCTTCCCTTACCCACCTCCCTGACATGAGCTCACCTGTTCCTGCTCCTCCATCAGCACTGGACTCCTGCTCTCCCTGTTTCTGGTTCCAGAATGTTCCTAAGCCTAGAAATGTACCCCACATGAAAGAAGGAGTCTCCCCCAAGAATGACTGTGGGCCTTTCTGAGGGCTCCACATCTCCAGCCCCAGGACACCCTTCTCAGCTGTCCTCACTGCCCCCTCAGCTGCCCATCCCTGAGGTCCTGGAAGAATATCCAGTCCCCTGCCCTTCCCAGACTGCAGAGCTCCAGAGTCTAAGTCAAGACCACATCAAGTGTATGAAGGGAGCTCCTCTCAACTGAAATAAAATAATAGATCCTTTAATAAATTTGAACAGAGGATTGTACCTTCCAGGAAAACTAAAGTTAAAAAAATTAAAAAATAAAATGTCATATTTGCCAATTCCTTTGTACTATATTATTGTTTGATTTGCTTTTACTATTTTTATTAAAAACTACACCTAGTGTTATGAAGTATACTTTTCTCTATGGAGACATCAAGAAATTTTAAATAGTGTCATGATTGTTATACATTTGCATGAAATAATTTTAAAACTTGTATCAGTTCCTATAATATGGCAATATAAATAATATCCTAATTTTCTTGTACAGTTTTATTAGAGAACCCCTGTCCCAGCAAGTCTGAAGATGGCAACAATTGAAGATGGTTATGGAGACTGGATCCGCCATGGTGGGGTGAGGTGTGTGATGAAAGAGAGGAGTCTGTGACCTTGGGCTCCCAGGTAGAGGCTGGGGAGGGTTTGTTCCAACTCTGCCCTTCTGCTCCTTGGGGGCAGGACAAATCCCCTCTAAGGGGTCAGTCACCTCTGCCCTGCCCCCAACAACATAAATGGTGGGAGAAGAGGGAAGGTCTTCATGCTGAGGAGGCCCCTATTTGAGTGATAGAGCTGTGGCCTCCAGGCAGAGGCCAGTGAGGAGCCCCTGGGTGATGGGCAGCCCCCCACTCCCCTATGGGAGTTCAGGGTGGTGAGCAAGGGGGGGAAAGTCCACAGGCTCTTCCTCTCTCTAGTCAGGTCCAGCTGACTCAGTCAGGAAGGAACCTGGACTCTGAGACAACATGGGCTCTGGGGGCCTGTCCCTTGGGGATCGATGGGGAGATCTCAGCTGTGACCAGGCCCGGCAGCCTGTGCAGTACCCTTTGCTCTGTGCTTTCTGGGACCCAGCAGCTGTGACCTCCCTGGGTGCCAGCAGAGACTCCTGCAGCCAAAACCCAACCTCAGCTTGTACCAAAGTCAGGCTCAGGGACACCCAGGGGGAGGAAAAATAATTTGCATGAAGAGGTCCTCTCTCCCCCAAATGAGGGGAAAGGATAAGAGAGACTGTGGGCTCTGCTGCTCAGCTGTGGGGATTAGGAAGCAGAGTTCTGGGGTGTCTCCTCCTCACTCTCCTCACTTTCTGCCCAGGTAACTGGCCTTGAGAAGTAGGAGAGCAGATTGTGTGGGGACACCAAGGACCCAATTTCATATTTATAGATTTGTGCAGCCATCATCATAATGGAAAGTTAGAACATTTTGATCATCCCACAGAAAGAATCCATCCCCATTTGTCTCAGCTCCTTCCCCATCTTCCCATCCCTAGGTAACCAATATTCTACTTTCTGGACATTTACCTATTCTGGTATTTCTTATGCTTGGACTCATATAATATGTGATCCTTTATGACTGCCTTTTTCATTAGTGTCTTCAATTAATGTGTTTGAGGTCCATCTATATTGTAGTGTGGATCAGTTCTCACTTATTTACAAAATACCATTTAATTTAGGGATTTAGAGAAAATTGAGAAGATATTACAGAGATAGTACATATTTACTGAGCCCAGGTTTCCACACTATTAGCAGATAGCATTTGTTATAAGTAATGAGCCAATGCAGGTACATTATTGTTGATTGAAGTCCATATTCAGATATCCTTAGTTCCAGGAACCTGTAGCCAACACAATGCGACATTTTATCATCATGTCCCTTTAGGATCCTCTAACCTGTGTCAGTTTCTCAGACTTTCCTTGGTTTTGATAACCTTGAAATTCTGAGGAGAGCAGGTCAGGCATTTTGGAATTCATCTGATGTTTTTCTGATGATGAATTTGGGGATAAAGTCGCTTCTCACAGCCTGCAGTTCTGCACCAGCTCCTGGGGGTGCTGTAGTACAGGAATGATTTTGCATTCTTCTGTCTAGGAGATTTGCCTTTTCTCTCCCAATTTTAATTATTTGTTCATTTGATTGTTTAACCTCTCCTTAACCTTTTTATTGTAGCAACAAATATAAAGCACACAACTTTGTATTTTATCCACATTCAAGTGTGTAAGTCAGCAGTGGACAGAACAGTCTCAATATTGTGTAACTGTAAATGAAATCTTTAATACTACTCTTTTTTTTTTTAGATACCTGGGCTGGGGATGGAAACTGGGACCTCATATGTAGAAAGTCAGTGCTCAACCAATGAGCTACATCACCTACCCTGACCTATATTTTTGTCAACTCAAAGGAAATCTCACCCACTGCACTATAACTCCCTTTTACCACCACCTATTGTGCTCATCCCATAAAATTCCTTTAAATTCTCAAATCTGGAGAACAGATCTGAGCCTTCCTTTCTGAATCCTTTCCAGTCAACCTCACAATAAGACTTTTCTTTCTGAAAATTCCGGTGTTAGAGTATTGGCTTCTGTGCATGTCAGTGAGTGAATCTTTGCTTGGTGATTCATTCTGGCCTACAGGGAAGGCAATGGACAGTACTATCCCACTCCCAGGTGTGATTTTATACTTATCAAACCTCAATGAAGTAGAGATATTACAGAGCTGCTCTGATCCCCAAATCATCTTCTTGGCCTGGCTGATTGGCATGACCTGGGAACATACTGGACTCCATTACCTGCATGGTCCTTGTGGTTCTTATGAAATAGTCCCAGGAGGGATTTGCATGGAGAGACCCTACCCCTCAGGGCATGGAGGGTCCTCAGAGGGGTGTGGGACAGGGGGCCTGTGGTTGGTTTCTGAGGAAATGTCCTGTGGCACCAGGAGCACATTAAAAACAGGAAATGATGCTCAACTCCATTTGTCATTAGGGAAAAGTAAATCAGAACCACAAGATACTACATCACACTGTAAGCTCCAGGCAAAAAAGGAGTGTTTTCAGTTATCTGTACTACACATCTCCAGGGTTTGGTGAATGGGACCCCTACCCATTGGCAATGGGAATGAAAAATGTTGTAATTGTTTAGGAAAATTGATCATCACTTCCTCAAAAAAAGGTATGTATGGAACTAACAACTGAACAAGAAACTGTTCTCTAAAGTATAACCTAGAGACTTTGAAAACCTGTGACCATGCAAAAATTTGCTCAAGGATGTATCTAGCAACATCGTTTATAATAGCACTATTGTGGAAAAAAACCAACAAGTCCTTCAAATGATGAATGGTAAACAAACATCTGTATATCTACTAACAACAGATTATTCAGCCAGAAAAAGAAAAGCTTTACTGATACATGCTCCAATGTAGATGAATCTTGAAAATATTGTGATAACTAAAAAAAAAAAAGCCACATGTTCTCTGGTTCCATAGAGACAAACCTAACCAGATAGAAACTAGTTCAGTGTTTGTCCATGCCTGAAGAGAAGTGGGTGGGACTAGGAAATGACTGCTCATGGGTCATTTTGTTCAGGAATTAGAGAGGTGTCGATTACACAGCCTTGAGAATATGCTAAAAAACACTCAATGGTACACATTTAAAGGGTAGGTTGTATGGTACATGAATTATATATCAAATTATAAAATAAATTCTGTCATCCTCCTGGGTCCTGGGAGAGACCATGGAGCCTATGATCCTAGACAGATGCAAGATTAGCTGGGCTCCTGGGGGAACCTGAGTTAATGCACCAGGAGAGCTCCAGGGCAACTCAAATAGGTTTGGTTTGCTATTAAGAAGAGAGGGAGACTGTGAAGCACTCAAACTACCCCTGATCAACATTTCTCTACCAGGTTTCCTGCCTGGAGTATAGGAAGATCTGAACTGGACCTAAAAACTGAAGGTCTGAGGAGCAGATGAGGAGGCACAAGGAAAGACTTGCCAGAGGGCTTCCTGCCATCAGTGATATCCCTCCCATGGACACCAGAGGACGATGTGAACCAGGCCCTGGAAAGCACAGCTGGGAGAAGCCTTGAGGGGCCATTAACACATGGTCACTGCTGTGAAACCACTCTATAAAGTGTAAACTGTCAAACTGCTGAGTCCTTCTGAGGGAGCTCACTTGCATGAATTACCCCTCTCTAGCACAGGGACATAATTGTTATAATGGGAGCTAGGGAAGCTGACCCTGGGGTGAGTCTTCTTGAGAAGCACAGCCCTGGGTCCTTCTCCACCATGGCCTGGACCCCTCTACTGCTCACTCTTCTGGCTCACTGCACAGGTCAGAAGGTTACTTTATGGGCTTGGGGTGGGGACTGGAAACATCTCCACTCCTGACCATGGGGTCTTTCACCTATTTCAGGAACAGTTTCCCAGGCTGTGGTGACTCAGGAACCTTCACTGTCCACATCTCCTGGAGGGACAGTCACACTCACCTGTGGCTCCAGTGCTGGGGCCATCACCACCAGCAACTATGCTCACTGGGTGCAGCAGAAGCCCTACCAGGCTCCCCGGGGTCTGATATATAACAACAACAATAGGAACCCAGGGGTCCCTGCCCAATTCTCTGGCTCCCTGCTTGGGGACCAAGCTGCCCTCACCATCACAGGGGCCCAGCCTGAGGATGAGCCTGAGTATTACTGTGCTATGTGGTAAAGCAACCATTTCCCAGTGACAGATGTCAGTGGGGAAGTGAGACAAAAAAAACCTGGCTCAGCCTTGGCCCCTGGCTCTGATATCTTCCTTCTCTTTATCTCAGAGGCTGGATACAACCTAGTGTGGGCTCAGTGAGCATGTCCTTTATGACCCAGGGGAGAGGGTCAGACACATTTGTTCTCAGGTAAGAAAAGTTTTATTTAACTCATCATTTTATCATAAAAATGTACTTTTCTTATAAAGTACATTACTTCCCAACAAGTGAAAAAACAGATAAAAGTGACAAACTAAAAATTATATGATAAATTCATGTATGTGTGTGGCAGTGTGTATTTTAAATGAGAATTCAGATTAGCCATCAATTCCTTAAGAAGGGAATGTGTGTGTTTTATATTCGTGTCTGAATTTGGAGTAGGCACAGTTAAATAATGAGGAGAAATGTGATATAGTGACACAATAGGCAGTTATAATTTAACAACTATGATTTTTTATGTTAAGATAAACTTCACTGCTTACTATAGAATTGAAACTTAGAAGAAATATGAGAAAATGGATTTTCTTACCTTTTAACATAATGCCACTGATGATTTAGAAGAATTTAAATACAAATAGAGAAAAAAATCAGGAAGCACAAGCCTAAATAAAATATTAAAAGAAAAGATTAATTTCTGGGTAAGTCTAAGACCATTTAGACTCAAGAGTATGTGGCTTCATCCCAGGTTCTTAACCCAACCCCTGTCACCAGTCTCCTGCAGGACCTTCCAGAGCTACAGATGCACACGTGAGAATTGAGAATCAAGTGAGAATCAAGCATGAAGAGGGAAGCCTGGCAAACATAGAATGAGAGGTGAATCCAGGGAATTGTCCCTGCTCTGTGCTTCCTGCTTTGACAAGAGTTTGTATTTGACACTAACCCCTCTGAGTTCACTGTAGAGTAGTGTGTGCAGGGGGCAATAGCTACTGAGATGCCCAAGGTGGAAAACCAGAGACTGCTGAGGAATGAGCTTCCCCCACAGAAGCATGTCCCCAGACTCGGTCCTTGGGCTGGGAGGGGACAGCTCTTGGGCACTGGTGGAGGCTGCAGGATGCTCTCTCTACAGGGCTTCTAACAAGTTATCACAGACAGGATGGCATAGGCCTGGGCAGCAGGGGGTGCTCGGGGACTGTCCCTGATGGGTCAGCCATGAACTTGGCCATTAGATTCTTGTCTCTGCTAAGTGCTTTCTGGATCTGAGTAGCTGAGGCCTTCAGCTACTTTCTGCTTATTCCCACCCTAAGAGTCCCTCTAAGTATGTCTTTTAAACATGTTTCAAATGCCTCTCCCTTGTTGTTCCCCATCCAATCTCCTCTTTAGAGTCCTCATCCCAGCCATGTCCCCAGGGCTCTGCCTCTCCTTCCCTCCCCCATTTGCAGCCTTCCCTCCCAGGCCCATCCTGGAACCTACTTTTTCCTGCTTTAGGACTTGTTAACTCTCTCCCTTCCTACCATGCCCCTCTCTCTCTTTCTGCCCTGAACTCTCCCATCACTTCCCTACAGAGTCAGTTTGAAGGGTGTCCCCTCTAAGCACATTTCCATAAATTCCCCAAGTCCAGAGAATGTCTGAGACCAATGAGGGTGCTGCACTTTTACATTCACTGAGTTCTTTATTCCTTGTGGGATTTTACCTTTGCAAACACAATTCCTGTAAAGGCATGGAGATTCCATTCATCCTATTACTATTCATCTGAACCCGGTGCTTGGCACTCAAATTCCTGGAACAGAACCTGTGGGATCATTGTCTAGGCGAAATGGCAAAGACAATTGCTCTTTGCGGGAGACTGACATTTTATATGTGGTCTGCAGGGGGCATCTAGAGAAGGTATCTTGGGGGCCTATAAAGCTGATTAAAAAATGGAAAAGTCCCTCAAGGACTCCAAATCTGGGTGGGGGAAGGCAGAGGGAGTTGGCCCCAGGCTTCCTGATGTGGGCCCAGCAGCTGTGTCTTCTCTGTGTATGGTCCCTGCTCCTCCCACTCCCTGCCCATTAGGAAAATCACTTCCCAAGTCCTACTCCCCATTAGTGCAAACTGGGGGGAGCACATGAGCATCCTCTCTTCTGTGAGGCCACTGGAGAGGGGATGAGAGAGGACAGTGACAGTCCAGCTCCACAGGGGTCCTCAGGGGCTGTGTTCACCATGGCCTGGACTCCTCTCCTCCTCATGCTCCTCTCTCACTGCTCAGGTAGGAACAGGCCTCAGAGATAGAGGCAGCCCCCAAACTACCTCAGCCCCTCTGACTCAACCCCCATTAAACCAGTCCTCTGCCCCAGCACCGTGCATGTCTGTGTTTGCAGGTTCCCTCTCGCAGCCTGTGCTGACTTAGATGGCCTCTCACTCTCCAACTCTGGAGTCATCTGTGGTACTCAACTGCACCCTGAGCAGTGACTTAAAAGTTGGTGACAAAAGTATATCCTGGTACAAACAGAAGCCAGGCAGCACTCCCGGGTTTCTATTGAAACACAAGTCACAGTGAAGCCATCTAGTAAAATAGGATATCAGTAGATGGATCTGGAACCTGGCAGGTCCACATGGACATCAATTTCCCAAGATGGCTGCTGGAAGATCCTCACGAGACTTCTCCCAGAAGCCAGGAGCAGCCCTGGATATTCTCCAGGATCATTATCATTGGCCCCACCCAGTGGATTGATGGGTGGGATACTCAATCAAAACAGCAAACACCTTGGACTCCTCCCATGACATTAGCAAAGTGTTGGAATAATTAACAGTTTAAAAAGCAGGCTCAAAGGTCAAATCCTCTCCTGCTCCCCTGCTCCAAACTCCCTCTCTCTCTCAGCCCTCATGGCTTCTTCGCCTTGCTCTTGTTGTGTCTCTCCTGCACAGATCAACACACAAGTAAAACCTGGGCATTTATAATCTATAATGGGAAACTGTAGTATATAAATCAGCCCTCTTTATCACTCTTCAGCCCCTTACTCTCTACCGAGGACCTGTGATCTGTTACTTTCTCCCATTTCTCTTCCCTCCCTACCTTAATAAATTACTGGCCTAACTAACCCAATGTACTCTGAAATTCATTTCTGCAGCATAAGTCAAGAACCTAGATTAAATCTGGTAACAACAGTTCGATAAGCACAAGGGCTCCGGGGTCCTCAGGCCCTTCTCTAGAGCCAAAGATGCCTCAGCCAATGCAGGGCTTTTGCTCATCTCTGGGCTCCAGCCCCAGGAGAAGGCTGACTATTACTGTGCAATCTGACACAACGGTGTTTCTCATAGTGACACAGTCAGATGGGGAAGTGGGACAAATATCCTGGTTGACACAGGGGCTGGCCTTAAAATCCTGTTTTTGTTGACATTAAAATACATTTACTCATAAAAATTATTTTAAAATCTTCTATTTGTAAATTATCTCCCAGATTTTCACCAAAGAAATATATAGACTTAAGAAAGAGTCCTCAAACCAGCAGTCACACTATAGCCAGTACCTGAGAGGAATTCAGTGCTAATCTCCATGAGGCCCTGAAGTTCTCCATACAGGAGACTATGAGGAAAAGTCATGTCCACTCAGTGAGGTGGGGCTTCCTTCCTGACTCAGACCCTCCAAGTCACCCTCAGGATGAAACCCTGCCTTCCCCACCACCCAAAGTGAAGCCAGCATCAGGCCCTGGCCGAGGGCAGTAGAATTCTGGGAAATGTAAAATTAAGAATAAAAATTCAGTTTCAGGGATTGGGGCTGGGAAGCAAACAAAAGAAAAAAATGTAGCTACAGTGGCTGGAGATGGTAGAATTTGTCTACCATGCACTAGCTGAGAGGGTCTAAATGGAGTCCAGGGGCTACAAGGAGGTTACACCTCAATTTTGAAAGAAGGTTTTAGCACCTGGTAATGCTTATAGGATACCAAAGGTTCCACCTTTATAAATGTCAATTACACATGGCCTCCTTTATCCAAGCTGAGGAAGCATATTATTGACTGGAACTGAAGATTAAAATATAACATGGAAATAAGAGCAATAAGCTTTACTTTCATAGTAAAAGCAACTGCATGTTAAAGAAATCCTGGAGGAAACACTTAACAGCTCAGTTACCACAAAAGTGACCTTTTGTTCAATGATGTGAGGTTGATCTTGAAACAGCAGGAGGGTCTTCACATCAAATTATTCTTCCACTTACAGTGAAGTTCAGATGATGCATCAGGTGGCATGGTCTTGTCAAGAGTTTGAGGGTGCACAGTGCTCACCCAGGGTGGTGTCTTCCAGCAGAGGATCCCTGGACTCCTATGGGTGTCACTCTGGTACCCAGTTAAATAGAAGATAAGGTCATCTTTTGATTTACCTTACAGGAGAGGAACCCATCTTGACCTTTGATGGGAAAAGACTAAAAAAATGAAAATCACAAACTTTAGAGCTCCATAGGAAACATGGCATTGAAAAAGCCCCTTATGGTTGGGAAGGAAAGGTAGGAGATGAGACAGGGAGCCTGGGTGTCTGGAATTCCTGGCCCAAAGGCACTGGAATGAATTCCCTTCCTGGAAAGAACTAAGGTGAATAATGAAGTTCATTTGTATGCTCAGTTGACAAAGCCTGTTGTTCTAGGGACATCCCCAAACCTCCTGTCCTCTCTGTCCCCTGCTTTACCACAGAGGCTTTCACTTTTTCCATATTCCAAATCCTTATGCCTGGCACACTGTTGTCTTAGTCTCATCTTAAATATTCCTGGAGTGGATGGGTGAATTTTCCCAGGTGACCTAAGAAGTCAGGATCTTGGTGACATTCCAGGGTCCCATGACATGCTGTGCCGACTCATCCATTCTTGGTATTAGGGTCCCAGGAAACCTCACCACAGAAGCAGAAGCAACATAGAGACACATTGTGTGTCCTGGCAATAAATAACCCAGGAAAGAGTCTCAGATATTGGGACCAGATTTTGTCTAGGTCCTTGGCTAAACTTCAGGAAATGAATTTCAAGAGCATGCCACATTGATTAGGCCAGTAATTTATTAAGGTAGGGAGGAAAGAGAAATGGGAGAAAATAACAGATCACAGATCACAGGTAGAGAGGAAGGGGCTGAAAAGTATAAAGATAGCTGATTTATAGACTATGATTTCCTATTATAGATTGTAAATACCCAGGTTTTACTTGTGTATTGATCCAGGCATGGGCGAAGGTGGCCAGAATAAGGCATCAAAAGGAGCCAGGCCAGAGCAAAGGCAAGAGAGAGAGAGTTTAGGCCTTTGTGCTGTTTTTTAAACCAATAATTATTCTTCCTCTTTCCTAACAGCATGGGAGGTGTTCCAGCAGTTTGCTGTTTTGATTGATTACCCCACCCATCAATCCCCTGGGAGCAATGATAAGGACCCTGGAGAATATCCAGGGCTTCTTCTGGCTTCCAGAGGAAATCTCATTCTGAATGCGATTTCTCATAAGAGTCTTCAAGCAGCCATCTTGGGGGTTTTGATGTCTACATGGACCTCTTGCCAGGTTCCAGAACCATCTATTGATTCCCTATGTTACAAGCCTGCTTCACTGCCCCCTCAGAGAGTTTACACCTTTATTCTTAAAGGGGTGCTGAAGGGAGATGGTCATTCTTCTGTAAATACTTCCTGCTGGTTAGGGGCAGTAGGCTGTACCTGACAAGGTGTAAAACCCTCTTGCTGTTCTATCTCTGTTGGAGAAACACAGATCTGGCACCCTGGGTGAAGCTGGATGGCTAACAAGATGTTGATACTGGAAGAAATAAACTTGATTAGAATTTTGCACAGATATGGTCCCACTAAGAGGATACTGGACCACAACAGTAGAAAAGGCCAGGTGACTATAAAGGCTGCATTTTCCCAAAGTTGATGGGAAACAGTATTCTTCTTTCAGTTATTTTATGCTGTCAGTGTTGCCCTTTTTAGTTAAGGTACAGGAGATGAAAACAGACAAGGCTTTTTAAAGGGGTATCTGGTTTGCCCTCCCCCTAGCAATAGGCCGTTGGTTAGAGTTAGAGGGAACAGCTGGCTTTGACACAGACACTACTTAGCTTTGTCTCTTCAAGAGTTATTTCAGGTCATCAAATGGCTGGAACTCATGCATTCCATCAGATGCTTCTGGTGAGCTGGCACTTCCTTGGGCAGCTGGTTTCACTCAGGATTAGGGCACTGTTAGAGGTTCCCTATTGCAAAGTTCAGAGTGTATGATTAACAGACTATGACATAAAGAAAGGCAACCCCCACCCAAGGACTATGTGACTGAGCAAACCATAGTCTACTTGTGTGAATGAAATGAAGTATCTCCTCACAAGAAAAAAGTAACCACATGGTGATGGAGCAGAATAAGATAAGGACCTCCACTCCTTCCTCACCAAGGCTTAGTCAGCCCCTCTTGCATTCCAAGAATACCCTACCTCCTAGCCCACTGCCCCCTAGCCATACAAGGGAAGGAAGTTGTTTTTACAGCCACTCATTGGCCCACAGACTGTATTGGACACTAACTCCCTCCCCATGAACTGTTTCCCCACCTATTGATGTACTGTATAAAGTCATATCCACCACCTTCCACAGGTGGCTGAGGTCTATTCTTCAGACCCCCTCCATTGAGAGAGCTTTTCAATAAACTTCCTACCTGCAATCATCAGTCTCTATGTCCCAGAGAGCAGCATTTTTCTCCAACATATATACATGCTATTGTGGTGGTTACCAATCTACCCTTCTTCTTAATATCCATATGGAGACCCTTGTGATTGTCCTCTACTCTGCACTTTCCTATCCCAGTATCTTGATCTCTGCCTGATAATGACTGTAACTTTGTAACTCACCCTGGTTTGGTACCCACCCCACCATGCTCAACTCCTTTTGTTCATTAATGAAGGAAACTGTGTCCAGCTCTGCCCCAATTATTCATCAGCACCCCAAAGGTATAAAATATTAGAATTTCTGCAGATGGGGAAGGCTGATTTGGTATTGTACTTCTCTGGTCTCTCACCTGTGAATAAACTCTCTTTTCCTTCCTAGCCTAGTTTGGTGTATCTGTCTATCCTGCCACATGGAGTGAATGAACCAAGCAGAGAACCAAAAAGTCCCTTCTTCAATCTCAGCCAAATATCACATTCCCAACTACCTCATGAGGAGAAGCCAGCACTGCACCCTTCCCCACCTTATTTCATCACCTCCACATCATTCCCCACATTAGCTGATGCTCCCCTTTGAGTGTCTGTCCCTCCCATTGGAAGGAAACTCCAGAAGAACAAGTGTCTTCACTGTGTCCCTTATGCTCAGAAAAGCCAGGACCCCAGGGGACATGTTTCATATTTCTTGAGCAAAGGGCTGAACCGTAACCCCAAGTGGATCTGAACAGTGAAGTATCACTCTGATGAACTTAACAGCTGCAGTATGTACTCAGGCTCTATGTGCAAGAATTCAGCCCTGGCTGGCCCCTGAGTTGCTACCATATGGACTTTGCTTTATCTGCTTTTTAAAATCTGTTTTTTACCTGTTCTTAGTTGTCACTACTCTGCTAACATCTCTTGGTGGCCCCCCTCCCCACTTCAAGTAGACGTTAGGTTCATTATGAATATAAAAGTTCATAAGGGTGGAGCTGTTTCATCATGAAAAGTGAAGTAACTTTAGTGCAGACAGGCTTATCTCCTTGGTTTTCTCCAGACTTTTTAGAAGCCCCTTTACACAGTCATTGGAAGAAAGTCACTGGATGGCGGGCTCTGGGTGCTAATCCCTAGACCTAAACTCTGACATTTTTCAGTACTTTATTAGAAAAGTTCAGAACAGATGCCATGTTATTAAAACTTTTAGCATCTCCTCCATCCAAAAGCCAAATAATACTTTTTGTTTAAAAAAAAACACTAGAATTGTTTTCTAAAGTAAAGAATTATTTTGCTCCATAGGGTGAAAGTAAAACTGAACTTGCCCAGTTCCAAGCCAGAGCCCAAACTTGAGGTAGAAGATTTAAAGCCTAGTTTTACACTGAACTGTGCATGTAATTTCCAATTTAAGAGCTGAGTATGGACTTTTAGGCTGGGCTGCAAAACACAGCAAAGGGGAATCACAAATTATACGCTAGAACCTCCATCCCAATTCAGGCCTTCTGAAGACTCTTATGGTAAGAATCATTTTGTGCTACATTCTGGGGTGACAGGCTGAGAAGTAGGGGACCCTAACAGCCAGGTAGGCTCAGCTCCAGGCTCCAAGTACTCTGACTTCGTAAGATCTGAGAGATAAAAGGGATTCCAGAAAGCTGAAAGAGCAACTAGATAGGAAGCACTGCTTCCTGGTAGGGGGTGTTCCTTTCTCAGAAGGAAGAGTATTACAAAAAAGAGACAAGAGGGGCCAGAGAGCAAACTGTGTTTCTACTTTCCCCTAAGTGCCTGAAAGAAATTAAACAATGAATTAAAACCCCACATCCAAAAACGATGATGTAGGCGATTTTGAAAGGAGGTAAAAAAATAAGAGCATACAACACGGGCTTTGGGAAAACCTCATCGCTGGGTGTAAAATAGAAGTTCTATTTTACATTACATTTTCTGAGTACTGCTAGTGTACCAAGAAACGCACAAATTTGTACATATTGATTTTATATCCATGAAATTGTATTTGATTTTGGGGGTGGGGGGGTAAGGAGTCACATAATCTACTGTTTGAGTAAACAGGTAATTGTCCCCAAACTTGTGATTGCAGAGGGCCTATCATCAAATTGCAGTCACATGGATTTACATGAAAAAACCACCATGCTGCAAAATAATTTCTACGGACCTTTTACAATAACCATAATCTAAGCTTTCCAGCTGCTCTAGACACTTCTTGGCTGGCAGAACCTTGGCTCTGAGCTTAAGCCAGATTCTAAGGGAAACATGCAGAAATCGGGGTCATACGGGCACTCATTCCCGCCTGCTTTCCCCGTTTTTCTCACCATCACTGCCTCCCATAGAGGAAGGGAAATCTCTTTGTACTTTCCCCCTCACAACATCTAGTGCCTGAAAATTCAGACCAGGACTGGATTTAAAAGCTAAAGTTATAAAGATACTGATTATAAATTAAGAACACAAAGCCACTGATTTAGCCTTGCTCAGCAATGACTGCTGTAACAGTTCATTCCCAAAGGGCTTTCCCCACCTTGGTTTGTTCTGTGGCTGGACAAATCCCAAACTTACCCATACAGTAAGTGTTCCTGTACTTCACATCAATAAAATTTCCATCAAGTCTCATTTTCGCCTCTACAGCACTCTTCAAATTCACACCAGTACAGGTCTGCGTCTAACCATGCCTGCCATTCCAGAATGCGTTCACCATCTCGCCTCTGGCCAGGGCTGCCCCTTCCGGGTATTGATGGAGGGGCCCCTGGATCCCTCCAGCACCCCCGGATCTTCAGATCTAAGTGGTGAACAAAACCGCCCCCGGCATTTGTATTTCTTCTTTGGAGAAATGTCTATTCAAGTCTTTTGCCCATTTTTTAATTGGGTCGTTTTTCTTTTTATTGTTGAGTTGTAACATCTCTTTATATATCCTGGATATTAAACCCTTATCAGATATGTGATTTCCAAATATTTTTTCCCATTGAGTTGGCTGCCGTTTCACCCTTCTGACAAAGTCCTGTGA
>JAQZBX010011006.1:0-43442 GCA_029593785.1 Cabassous unicinctus | reverse complement strand
GATAATAAAGAAATAAAATCTTAAAAAAAAAAAAAAGAAATCACCTTGATCCTTTCCAAAGGCTGGGAAGAAGGGGGTTTCCTCTTTTTAAAAAAAAAATTTTGTCTTTGGGCCTACAACCTAACTTTCAATACCATATTCTATTCCAGACTTTTTTAGTAGATAATCAACAGATTGTATGTTCAGGTATCAATTTAACATATAAAATCTGCTATAGCAAGAGGATCTCCATTGTACATGTTTTAAACAGGTAAATCACATACATTCAGTGTAGGTATCGAATCCACCTTGATACACATCCAGGCCAAGAAACTAACTCTTCATCCTGGTTCTTTCCATTTGGATTTTAGCCAAAATGATACTGTACATAACCTCTTGGATCCAGAGCTGGCCAATCTCCAGAATTCCAGGAATGCTTCAGTCTCCTTCAGTCCTAAAACATCCTCATGTGTGCCCATTCCCCACGCCCCGTACTCTTCACCAAGGCCCAAATTACAATGGCTTCCTATTTTTCATCTCTAATGCTTGGTTTGTTTCTTCTCTGTTTCTTCTTTTCCCTATTCTCAATGCATGGACACTTTGCTTTCCCAATCCCTGGCAATTTGTGGCTTCTCTGGAATGTTTCTCCAGGCACCATCAGTTGTGGGACCTCTTTGTTCTTTTCTTGTCAATCATGCCTGGCTTTTCCAGAATCTTCTTTTACATTCCTTTACCTCTGTATGCTGTAAAGATTATAAACTTTTTTCCCCCTATAACAGAAGAAGTTTCTACTCTTTAAAGTTATATATCACTGGAGAGAGGGGAGGCACTCTTCTAAACACCCCTATATTTTAAGTTTTTCATTTTCGAAGAATCTTTTTATTTAAATGAAGCAATCTTTTAAATTTTTGCCAGCACCCCATTTTACATGGTTAAATAAAATAAATTTTGATTTTTATATATTTTTTTAATTTTATATTTTGCTGAAGAAAAAGATACCAAATATAACCACATTTATATAAGCATTTTACCTTGGCAAAAATTTAATATAGTTGTTTTGAGTTGTTCTAATGCAGCAGAGCAAAAGTGTTGCCCAAATTAACCTGTCACATTGAAAATGTTTTGTCTCTCTGTGACTTCACAGATAGCTGCTTTATTTAGTTTTGGGGGATAAAGCAACTAAATCACAATTCAGTTTTCTGATGTAACTCCCCCAACATATGTTTCTATGTACTTTACACGTGTGTACCTTCTTTACATGGAAAAGCTATAAACCTGAGTTGTTTGTAATTTATATTAAGAATATGTACAACAATGGCATACTTTGGTAAGGAAAAAAATAATGAAATCCTATCTTCATGAATGTTAATTTGAACCATCTTTCTGATGAGTGAGCTGTAGGCATAGAGTGGTAGGTCTCAGACAAGATATCTTCTCTGGTTCTTCTGGACAGTCTTATTAACATAATCACAGAGAACATACTTCAGCAATCGCAAAGTAGTTCCAGGCCACAATGTAGCAGGGCAGAGGATGGGAAACAGTAAGACTTCAACCCTGTCTTCATCAGTCTACTCCATAGTACGTGTGGACTCCTGAAGCTCTTAGCTTGGCTCTTCAAAGAATGTAATGAAAATCCTCTGGGTGTGTTCTCCTTGATGTTATGGCTCTTTGTTTTGGTGATAAAGATTTCTGCTGTGAAGTAAGAGGAGACTGTGTAATTCATTCAGCTTTATGGAGTCAAACCGCATTGCAGAAGCATATTAGACCAGAAGGCCCACAGACTGACCATTGCTGTATGTCTTGCTTCGAGGGAAGTTAGCATGTGGTCAAACCCCCTAAATATACACATGTGCACACCATTCAAGCCTACACGCATATACACAGATACACACACTCGTGTGTGCCTGAATTGATGTTTGGTAATTACTGTCATTCTACCCTCAGAATCCCCCACACAGTGAAAAGAGAGACTCCAATACTGGCACCACCGAAACCAACAGCTTATTCACAATGATATATTTGTAAAGCCATGGATCATTTTGCAGAATCTGCATAATATTGTGGAAAAAACAAAGAAGATTGAACACATATAACAACTTAAGTTAGAAAACCTCACACCCTGAAAAGAAGTTTCAAAGACAGTATAAATGAAATCTCTAACCAAATTCTATAATTGGAGCAGCATAGTTGCCAATAATGTATAGCTAAATCTAGAAGGAGAAAACAAAATTAAAAAACTAGCATTTTTTTTATGAAAACTACATGAGAATTATGTCCATATAGTGAAACCCTAGACCAAATCTACATGGGATTTATGTACAATTTATGATTGTAAACTGAACAAATGCAAATGTGACATCCAACACATTCATAAGCATCGTTCATGATCTATATTTAACATAGATTATAGGACAATGTCATTGATAACAAAGTCTGAGAATTGAACCAACTCTTAAGTTATACAAGTAAATCTTAATGATTAACAACTACCTACCTGGCATTTTAGCTCTGTGTGCTGGGTCATGGCAAAAAAAATGGAGTTTGAGTGTACTTTGCTCACAAAGTGAAGAGTGATATGTGCCACAAATTTTGATGGCATCCATGTAAAGGAGAGAACCAAGTGGGTTTCCAATGAGGGAGCCAGGTTCTGAAGACTAGTATAAGGGATCATTCATGACACAACTGACACAGATTTCAGGAAACAATTTGCTTCCTTTCCCAGCTGAGTTTCTTTGGCCTGGTCTCCACTATACCACATACTATTTATTGAATGCCTTCTTTATGACAGGTGATATGCCTTTATTACAGTTGCAGTAATCCTCACAGAATTGAAAAATTATTATCCCTTTTGATAGGTGAGGAAACCTAGGCTCACAGTAAAGTACCTTGCTAAAGCCATATAGCCAGTAAGTATGGGAGCGGAAATTTCAATCATTCTTGACTCTAGATGCCCTAGGAAAATCTTTAGATATTGTGCAGATATGACATAAATAAGGTAGGATAAATGTGGAGAAAACAAGCTCACCAAATAAAGGTGAAGGCAGCTTCTAGCTAGTTAAATGAAGCAACCACAGTTTTAGCAGTGGAGGCAGTGGAGGGGCAAGGAAAATAAAAATAAAAAAACATTTGAAACAATGTGAAAGAGCTATGGCAGGTTAGAAAACTTGAGCATTAACAAATGATTTGGCACATAAAGTACACTTAAAATCATTTCAGCAGATATTTATTGAGAGCCTACTAGACAAAGGCACTGTCCTGGTACCTTGTTCAGAGCTATGGGAGGTATTCCTGTCCTCTAGGAATTTATAGCTGAATGGAGAAGAAACGTGTAACAATGAACCGTAATCTTAAGCAAAATGTGTTGAGTTATCATCAGAGAAATTAAGAAAGTGCTATGGAAGTATAGAAGAGGAAACTTAAATTGTAACTGAGAGGTTTGGGGGAGGATTTGCTGAGGATGGGCTTTGGAGTTGGGCCTTGAAGGATAAAGGTTTGACCAGTAGTGATGGGGATGAGAATGGGAGAAAAGGGCATTCTAGGCACTGGGGCACATAGGAACAAGGGTATGTGGTGGGAATACCCTGATGATGCCTGAAGAATTGAGCAAAGGGTAGCTGAGGTCAGGAAACCAGGCTGGACCATCTTTTGGAGGACCTGGAATGCCAGGAGTTTAGAATTTACTCACTTACCCAGGGGGAGCCATGGAAGATTTCTGAGCAGCTTAATGACATTAGGAGTTGCTTTAGGATGATGATAATTCTGATGCCTCTGTCAAGAATGAAGAGAAGTGAAAATAGTTACAAGGCTTTTGCAGTAATCGTCTACATAAGAGGTGAGGGAACCTCAAACAAGTCTGTAGCAGTGAAAAAGAAAGCAGCACATGCAAGAGACAGTCATTTAAGAGGTAGCACCAGACAAGGTGTGAAGAATGCAGGATTGCAGCAATCAGTGATGTGGCCATGGATCTTCTTAACTGAAGGTATCAGGTAATCCAGGAGGGGGAAGAAGTAAAGCCGCTCATAGACTGCAGACTGAAATGAGAAATCAGTCATCATCAGAGTATGCATTGGGGTGGATTACTGATTACATACCTGTCTTTAGTAGCATATTATCAAGGGTTATAAAAGGTTATTAGTGGAATTGTGTCTGGGAAAGACAATAGATACATTGCATGTTCTATTAATTGGATTTGTGTGCATACACTGTGGATAGGCACTGTGAGTATTATTAACCATACATTAACATTAGCCTCATTATTATAATTACAATACATTAATACATATCTTTAAAGCACTTTTATTAAGGAAAAAATGGCCTCAGTTGACTTGAATTATCCATTTTTGTTTTAATTTAGAATTTTATCTTTCCCTTATATAACCCTAGAGGCAAAATGAAACTGTGACACTATTTCAGAATGCAGCAGGCTATTAAAATATCTCATCCCCTTTCATAGCCACCACCACCACTCCCACTCCCACGAGCATATCATATCTCATCACCCAGGCACTATTATAACATGTTATATGCTAATATAATATGGGTGTATATATTAGAATGTCATTATATTTTCTGATTTTCTTATCTAGAGTTGACGTGAATAAGTGTAAGAAACCGTACTAACTGATAGTTGACCCAGGTTCTGGCCCCAGTTGGCCTCCAATGGGTTTGTGACCTTGAGCAAATCACTTCATGGCTCTGGATCTTAGTTTCCTTTTCTGTGTACTGATGGAGTTGGACTGGGGTTTCCTAGTGGCACTAGGGGCTTCTCCACCGTTAAGATGCCCTGTGCTCTTGAAGCCTAGGACTTAGTGCTCCTGTTCCCTCTTTCCCAGTCTATAATATTGAGCATCTACCCAAGGACTAAAGGGCACGTCAAAATGTTTGCTGTTATAGTTACAGAACATGTCATTGCTTATTTTTCAAAAACCTGGCAGCCTTGGGGGGCTACACACAACCTTTGGCAACCAGACTCAGTAGGGATGTAAGTGGATGCACACTGGCATAGGGAAACGGAGAATAACAGAGGGAGCACTGTGTGTGTGGTATCAGAGACAGGCTTTTACTTTGCAGATAACCTCTAAATCTGTATTTGTCTGTCTAGCCTCAGAATCCAGCAGAGACATCGAGTTGAAGTCTGTGCATCTTGATCTGTCTAGTTTGTGAAATTTTGAAGTCTGGGGAAACTGCATGAAGGCAGGAAAGGAGTGATGTGATTTATGGAAGTGGGTCTCATAAATCATAAGCCGAGAAAGCACGTCTGTGTGCAGAGAAGCTTAGGAAGAGGAGGCATATTAGAAAGTTCCAGAGAAGATGTGAGGAGTGGCTAACATAAAATTGAGTTCTGCTTTTGTTGCATTTGAGGTTAAGTAATAAAAATGCGTCTTGGTATATTATGGTCTAGATCAGAGTTTTGGCATTAATGCTTAATTCACTTAAATTTGTCACTGACATGAATCCTGTGGTGGTTTGTTGTACGTTAAACCTATGAATGAGCTCGAAATAAAATATTTAATTATAGGAAACAAGAGTGTAATAATTACATTTCCATGAGGGGCAAAGTTTGATGAAATTATGCAGATTTAATTCAGTACTAGAAGAGAAGTTTCTCTAGAAAACTTTTGGTTTTGAGCATCTTTCAGCAAATTTAGCTAGCAAGAAGTACAAGTTTGGCAAACAACATGGAGAGCTCTCTTGTTCTCCTTGTTTAAAATAAATAAGAAAACTGAACAGGTGTTTTCTGGCTCATTTTTGGATGATAATGTGGTACAGTTATTTGACACCTGATAAGAAACTCGACTCTCTCGTTCTCTTAGCCTTTTATAATATAGCAGATTAAACTGCCTCCTGAATGCAGTCTCTCGGCTCCCAAAAGCAAAATGAGTTCTAATGACTCTGGTCCTTGAAAAACTCTTCCAAAGCCATGATTTAAACAAAGCTTCCTTTAAGGAGGTCATTTTTAAAAAGCTATTCAGGTGGCATTATTGGGGATGGCAGGAAGAAGTGGGAACAAACAATGATATCTCAGAAAATTTCTGAATTATTCTTCTAGACCAACAAACATTTCCCATACCTAGAAAAACTGAAGCATTGAAAATGGATGTTAGATAAAGGAAACACCTTTTTTTTTTTTCAAAGAAAGGAATGACCCTGATATTTGATGTGATGGATTTACGATTTTACCAGGGAAGAGGAAGGCGGCAAGTAGAGGACCTGTTATCAAATTGCTGAACTAGCTCTACCTTGCTGAATATTAAGTTTACTGAATATTGTTTGCTGAATATATGTTTAATGCTTAAATCTATTTCACATATGTTATTTATTTATAACTTTAAAGATAATTTAATATGTAAAACCTCCTCTGCTGAAATGTGGTTATTAATTTCCAAGCATCATTTCTTGCACTTATGGCTGATGGATTGTTATGAGTCAGAACTAATAAACTTGTAAGGATTAATAGAATATTGGACTTAAAAAAAGAGCTATCTTTATGGTTGCCATGTAACTGCATCTGCCTGGAAGGCTGCGTTACAAGAGGAGACTGCTGTGCTCCGAGGCTGCTGAAGAAGGGGGGTGATGGGCAGTAGGGGAGAGCAGTAAAATGGATGATTAATACCTTCTAATTGAGTGGATGTTGGCAGCAGTACATTGCCCAGAACATTAAGTAGCTGGCAAGGCAGAGCTACTTTGCTAAACATGGTTACACTGCCATGGAAGTGCCTGTTCTATAGATTGGACCAGGTGATGTTAAAGAAATCTGGCTTTGTTGAAACCAATCAGGCACAAGATTCAACAAGCAGAAAATTGCTATGTGCCTTGGAATTATATTCTCTCTGTAGATAAAGGATCTTGCATTCCATGTATGTTACAAAGTGTTGTTAGGGCAAAGAGGTTTGGAAAAACAACAGCAGCAGACCACCAGATTTCTTTGACATTTAGAGGAGAATGCATTAGATTTGAATTTGGATTCTTTCCCTAACCCCTCTGGAAGCATTGGTCCCTTAGCTGTACTTGCTTTTAATTCAAGGGTGGAGAGAGCCATGTGGTTCATACTTCCCGATGAACCAGGAGAACTGAAGCACCCCAGTCCACTTCCTCACTCCTTTTCTGACAGAGGGATGGTGGCGAAGGTGAGAGGCATCTGCTTTCTGATTCATGGAGAAGGACATCACCCTTGCATGGAAAGCTGAAGACTCAATTCATGTTAATTTTTACATGTTAATATGCCTTTCCAGTTGGGAGAAGAGAATTTCCACATACATTTCCCCTTTTTATTTTTCTCCATTCCCTCCCCTCCTTCTCCCTCCCCCACTCAACACACATGCATGAATAGTCACACACATTCACGTAAACACATATTTACACACTCTCACATACATATTTATACCTGCTCATTTTCTCACACAAATACATGTGCACTCACACATGCATATTCGCACATACCCACGCACACTCATATACCCATATTCGCACACTGTTATAGCACACAACATGCTCTCACACATATACTCTCTCTCTCACACACACACTCACTCTTTCTCTGGGTTTCCTCCTCCCCGCTGTGCTAGTTCCTTGTTTTCAAACAAAACCCCAGGCTGACCTTAGGAAGTAGAAGGGTACTCTGGGTTAAGAGCTGCCTGTTACTGTAATCATTTATCAGACCTGAAGTTTGATCGGCTAAATTGGGTTAGATAAATATTTAGCAGGCAGACGCTGTCCTGACTGTGAACATCAAAGGAGATATGACAGGCTCCACCACCAGTCCTGGCATCCAGCCAAGCGGTGCGGCAGCCACCGCCAGCTTTCTCTAGCACAGCCCAGGCCTGGAGGATCCCAGAAAAAGCCTTTTGTGGGTCTGGCTTGTGAAAATACAGAAACATTTAAGCGAGTTCACATTTGTAAGGAGGAGGGCTTTTTAGTGTAAAATGTTTCATGTGTTGTTGAGTGTCTCCTCATCCCGTCTCTCCCACACCAAACACACACACCCCTTTCCTTTGCTTTTACAGGGAAGAGGTTTTTGATGTTTTAATTAGCCTCATTTGGCCACAAGTTATAGAGTAAGAAATGGCAACACATTCAGTTTACTTTAAAGAACAAGAAGGTTCACTACAGGGATGCCTACGGGCTGGGCATGAGTGGAAAATCCACAAAGGGAATCTCTAGGGACTCACCTCTGCCCCTCAGAAGCCATATGGTGGATCTGTTATCTGTCTTGTCTGTGTGTCCATGTATGTATCTCTTACATACCTCTTCTCATTCTTTCTCTTTGTCTTTCTCTTTTGCTCTTTCTAACTCCCTCTTTCTCTTTTTATCTCCCTGCCTTCCTACTTC
The DNA here is from genome assembly GCA_029593785.1 of Cabassous unicinctus. Classification (NCBI taxonomy): domain Eukaryota; kingdom Metazoa; phylum Chordata; class Mammalia; order Cingulata; family Chlamyphoridae; genus Cabassous; species Cabassous unicinctus. The sequence continues at coordinate 35,135 of JAQZBX010011006.1, read as the reverse complement.
TTTCTCTCTCTCTCTCTCCCTTATTTACTGCTTCATTCTCTCCCTCCCTCCAGTCCTTCCTTCCTTCCTCTTTTCCTTCCTCCTTTCCTTCCTTCCCCAATTCTGTTTCCTCCTAGTAATTTCTTTGTAACTTGCCTTTCACATATGGTTCCTCCCACACCTGGCCTCTATGTTAGTGTCTTTTAGTTTCTGCTGTCACTGCTGATTGCTGTCACTGCTAACTGCATCTGTGTTCACAAATAAATTTCAGAGAGTAAGCATCTGAGGAACCAAGCTCACTCTTTCAAGCCAATCTATGTCACACAACTGATGTTGGCTTGCCTTGGATCAGATGCTCATCCTTGGTTCAATTAGCTGTGACCAAAAGGGTACGGATTCATGTACAAAACTTGTAGAATTTGGTGATTTTCCTGAAAATGGAAATAGGGGAAAGCAACACCGCTGATGAAAGACTTTGAGGATTAAATTAGTTCTGTGAGTATCTTGTTGTCTTTTCAATAATTTGTCAAGCACGCTGATCAACTTTAAAGGAACTTTTGGAAACATTTTTCTAGAAATAAAGACCATCAGTTCAGATATACTTATTTGAATTTTTGGATGATTTTAGCTTTTGATTGATGTTTCCTTAGCCTAGCAAAGACTTTGAAGGTAGTATCTATTATTGTTGAAATAAATGATATGCAGGTGATATTTAAAACTCTTAACAAGCTGTTTTTTAACTCCCCCCAGGCACTTTAAAAGCACTCATTTATATGTAAACAATCAATGTGCTAATTACAAATAAGCCTTGTCTATTTATTAAGACACTAACTGACCCCATGTCCCTGTTAACTAAGGAACACTTGGTTAACTTTGGTTCAAAGAATGCACAAGCGTGAGATCAATGAAACATAATTTATTTTATAGTATTTTATAATTTAATCTACCCACATGATGACATTCTCCATTCAGGTTAGTCTGAATTAGAGGGAGATACCAAAAAATATCCAGATAACAAAAACTCCCAAAGAAGTGAAGAACTAAGGTATAAATTAAGCAATGAAAATCTGAGCATAGGAGAAAGTTAGTATCCTGATGTAAGAAATTAGAACTGAGTACCACTTACTTACATGATATTTTTTGTACATGAATTTGAGCCAAGAAAGGCAGGCAAAAACACTTTTCAAAGTATGACACAAATTAGGAAATTATTTCTAACTTTTTAAAGTACTTTTCACTTTCCAGAAAGTGATTCCAAAAATGGGGATTACTGAAGAAGACTACATGGGAGGATAGTTGAGCAAGGTGAAGAGGTTTAGGCAGAAGGAAAATCAAGGCTCACTGATCCTATTTGAAAAATATAGGAAAGCCTCCTGATGAAGAGAATGCTTTCCATTGACCTACACTAATGTCCTCAGGAACTCAGGAACTTCAGTATGATAGAAAAAAAAAAAAAAATAGAGAAGACACATTCTAAAACATCTGAAATGGTATCAAAACATAAAAAACATAATAAAACATTACTTAAAATAACATAGCATGAACTGGGAAACATTTTAATATGTCTCTGCATTTCTAGGATTAGAAGATCTTGATAGAGTTAGAAGAAGAAATGGCCGAGGATACCCTGTCATGTTCAAGCAGTGTTTCAGTGTGTTGGTTACTTTTCATTACAAGAACCATAAATACTGCATCACTCATCTAATTAAGGTTTATGGAAAGAAAAACGAGGTATCAAGGGTGAAAGAACCCAACAGGAAGACTTAAACTGCAGAACAGCAGGCCCTCACGGCACCTGGGACTTGGGGCCGGCTCTGTGGGTATGTGAGTTGTGCAGTCGCACAGGGCCCCGTGCTCACCATCTTGAAATTCTTAATAAGTTTTGATCAAGGGATTTTCATTTTGCACTGGAAATTCCTTCATGGAAACTCAGGAAGCAAGAGCCACAACCACAGTCATTCTAGGAAAAGAAAGAAAACATGGACTCTACCTTCCTTCCAACTCTTCTGCCTAATACCTTTACCTCTCTTTCAGGAAACTAAAGAATGTCACTGTAGCTGCCTTTCTTACCACTCCCAATATACACACCCTATGAGCCAAGGCTTGAAATTCCTGTAGCACTGACAAAGCCTTCCATTTCAACATTAGTAAAAAAAAAAAAAAAAAATCATGTAAGTAATTAGTTGACAGTTAACATGAGAAATAACCTAGGTAACCAACATACTTAAGCATAATTAATCAGTAAATAGTTATGAAGGTCAAGTGTCATATTACTCCACATTTACATGTAAGAAAAAGGGAGTTAGAAGAGGGCTCCTAAAAGAGAAAAGGGAAAGTGCTCATTAAGGAGAGAAGTCTCTTGTTGGGGAGGAATGGGAGACTGTCCATTATAAAGATGTATCGTCACCATATTACAGTTTTTTACCTTTAACTTATCCTTGCTACTGCGTTTGAGTGCTTGTTAACTGACTCTTCAATCCTGCCAACACTGCTTCCCTTAATTTATAAATATGTTTTTTTTTTTTTTAATTTAGCAACTTTGTAATGAGGGAGCTTAACTTCTAGAGGAATTGCAGTTTAATATCTTCAAAGCTGCCAAGTTTCTTAATAGCAGGGGCTGTTCTCCTCCTCTTTGTGCATTTGGTCCATCTTTGTACTAATGCAGAGTCTAGTGCATGGTGTTCCTCGACACGTTTGTGAAGTCCATGCATGAATTAGTGTCCATAGACACTTCCTAAAAACTTATTCTGGGGAAGCGGCTGTGGCTCAATTGGATGGGCGACCGTTTACCAAATGGGAGGCCCCGGGTTCGATTCCTGGGGCCTCCTGGTGGAGGCAAGCCGGCCTGCACGGCGCAGCGAGCAGGCGCGGCAAGATGACGCAACAGAAGGAGACAAGCAGACACAAAGCAAGTGGACACAGCGAGCACAAGCAGCGAGGGGGGATAAATAAATAAATAAAATCTTAAAAAAAAAAAAAAAAAAAAAAACTTATTCTGGTGGCCAACATCTCTTCTGGTCTTTATATATAAAGTAAGCCTCTCCTTCAGTGTGACTATTTTGATTCCCCTGAAGAAGAAAAAAAATTAGTTGACCTCCATTTTCCACGTGGTTATTTTCATATTCCTGAAGTGCATAATTAAATAATTTTTCATCTTCTTTCCTTCTGATTAAAATTATCTAAATTTCTATAGGAAAAGTCTATTTTAGGAACTTTTTTAAACAGCTTTTTTCTGTGAGAATCTTTGGAGGACTAGGGACACAGTATGTAAATCAAGGGTTGACATTCATGCTCTCTAAAACAAGGCGGGGGTGGGGTGGAAAGAGAAGTAAGGGATCAAACAGTGGATGTTGATCCCTTCCCACATGGTTGCTTGGCTTGGGCAAGGCTGGGCATCTATGCCAGACATCTTTATAGGCTTATGAGTCTATAGTTCTAAACTTCTGCTCAAGCTAATAGCAGAAAAGTTTTTTGTTCTTTTTTTCTTCACTTCCGTCCTTTCTGTTGTTCTATGGTATGGTTAACTTGTCTAGCATCTTGCAAATCAAATGAACAAATTTAGACTTTTTCCTTCATCCTTTAAAAGAACATAATAAACAGAGACTGTGGCACAGCAACAATTGACTCATAGTTGCTTTTCAAGCTGTAAAGACATATATTCTCCCAGGAAGCATATAGCCTGTGCCTGTACATTATATACTAACTAATAAGTGTTGTCATGATTGTATAGATGCTAGTTTATTTGAATTTAAGCTGTTCCCTGAGATAAACTATCACATTTGAATAGTGATAGAACATTAATAGAGTAGCTGTGATGGTTTCATTCTAATTACAGTGTTCTAAAACTCCCTGGTGGGGAGCAGATGTGGCTCAAGCAGTTGGGCACCCGCCTCCCACATGGGAGGTCCCAGGTTCAGTTCCTGGTGCCTCCTAAAGAAGATGAGCAGATGCAATGAGCTGATGCAATGAGCAGATGCAGTGAGCTGATGACAAGCAGGCGCAACGAGCAGATACAATGAGCAGGAAGTAAATGTGGCTCAAGCGATTGGGCATCCACCTCCCACAGGGGAGGTCCTGGGTTTGGATCCCAGTGCCTCCTAAAGAAGGCGAGCAGATGCAATGAGCAGACACAACGAGCAGATACAACAAGAACACATCAAGTGCAAACAGTGAGTGGAAACAGTGAGCAGACAGACAAGGGAGCCATTTCAGGAGGTGGGGGACAAAACATAACAAAAAACTCCATAGTGACTGAAGTTATATAGCTCTGTTTTAATAGTGTCCAAGTCATAGTGGATAAAAGATGAGCAATTTCTAGTTTAGAGAGTGCTAACTATCTAACTTCAAAGAAAATATTGCTATGTCGTCATTATCAATGCCAGTAGTTAACCTGCACCATGGGTAAATTTAATTTATCACCTAGAAATTTCATTTTGCTTTTAACCGCAGTGTACTACACAATTGGAGATTTTGCATTGCTGCTGAAAAATAACAACACTGTTTGATATAAAGTTTGCTTTGCTCTCCTTTCCTTTCCAATTATAAAGCACTAAAGTAGTCACAAGGAAAGTCATCTATCTCCACTCTGCACTTCGGGGACTGCTTCTCAATTTCCCACCATCTTGCTTATATCCTAGTATCTAACTTTGGTAGTTTTTAATATACTCCCCTGAAACTTGACGTTACTTTTGATACTTTCCTATTGCCAAGTATTGTTGATTTTGCTCTTAAATATATTCCCTCTTCTCTGTACCTGTTGTCCTTGCTCAGATTTAGACTCTCTCTGTTCCCCTAAACTATTTCAGTAGATTCCAGACTGATTTCTCTTTTCCAGAAATTTTTCCCTGTCCCTCAAATCCATCCTACATTCTGTGTCCCATTATGTCACTCCTGTGAAGCCACTTTCCTGCTCACAAACTCTCAGGAGCTCTCCGTGACTCACTGAACAAAGCCCAAACTCCACCTTAGCCAGAAGTTCGTGGAGCTCCATGATCCAGCTCCAGCCACCATGCTCCCCTCATACACACTATTCTCCACCCAGACACAGCTATCTCGGTTTCCTTTCCATGCCTTGCCTTGCCCTTCCTTCCTTCCATGCTTTTGTTCAAACTAGTCTCTTTCCAGGAGTGCTTCCCCTAATCTTTGCAAATCCAAATCCTGTCCATCCTTAACAATCCACAGCCTCTGTATGAAGCCCTTCCTTATTCCTTTAATAGGAGTGCATTTCTCCTTTCTCTATACCCCTATAGCAATTTATTTCTTTCTCCAATGAAAGGAACCAGGCTTCCTTGGAGAAGCAGTTGGTTCCAGGGCTAGGGCAGGGAAAATACAAAATCTGCCTGGAACATCTTATAGTGCTAGAAAATAAGGAAGTGGTCAAGTAAAGATGAGGGCTTGTCAAAAGAACCAGGAGGTGACCTGAAGGTGTTTCCAATGGCCAAAGCAGGAATGATTTGAGCAGCAAAATAATGATAGTATTGGATTTTAACCCATAGAATAAAACAAATATCCATAAGTCTACACTGATATAAATAACTAATCAAAAGAAATAAATAGAGGAGAAGGAATAGCCTTTCCGTAAGTAGAATTCCAATTAATAAATGTAGAAGGAAGATGAGACAGAGAATCACCATTAAGCAAACACCATGGTAATAATTGTTTGCAGACAAAATCCATAGATGGATGCTAAAATTAGTGGGCAAATGTTTGAGGAGCAACAGGATTTGCTTAGTCTCAGCATATCTCCCCAAGATGCTTATTTACTATAAAGATAAAGATAGTGATTTTATAGTAGAGAAACCAGCAGACACCAGTTTAACCAAGTGATCGAGGGAAACATCACCAGTAATAAGACATACTGATGTGATGAACCCCTTGCTTGATATGATGCACTGAGAAGGACACAGCATCATTTTTGTAGTATTCTTGTTAAAAACTCATAACCTCATCCCAACCATGAAAAAACATTATAAAAACCTGAACTGAGGGACATTCTACAGAATAACTCATCAGTACTCTTCAGAAGTGTCAAGAGCAAGAAAGGCAAGAGAAGCCTGGGGAATCGTCACAGATGGGAAGAAACTAAGGAGAAAGCACAGCTAAATGCAAGGGCAACCTGGATAGGATCCTGCAACAGAATAGGGATATTAGGAGGAAAAAATGGCAAAATTCTAATAAGATCTTATTTTAATTAATAATATTATTTGAATGTTAATTTTGTGTTCTTGATATTATCAGGTTCTTGAAAACTATGATTATGTAAGATGTTAACATTAAGGGATATAAAGGATATGAAATGCTTATCAATAAGGGAAGTAGGTAAAGGATAAGAAGGGGTAAAAAGGGAGTTCTGAGAAAGGAATGCCAAGGGGTATGGAGTCTTTCATTTTGGAGTAATGAAATTGTTCTAAAACTTTTGAGATGCTGAATGTACAACATTGTGATTATGCTAAAAGCCATTGATTATATACACTTTGGATAGATCATATGGTATTTGAGTAAATCTCAGTAAAACTGCTTAATAAACAAATAATTGTGCAAAAATAGCCAGAAACAGCAGCTATGTACAGCAGGGGAAACAGAGAGAGATTGATAGGGGAGGAATTTTCTTGTTTGCATGTTTTTTGTTTGTTATTATTATTGTTGAAATAATGAAAATGCTCTAATAATGATTGAAATGATGAATGCACAACTTTGTGATTATACCAAATACTATTGATTTTACACTTTGAATGAATTGTATGCCTTATTAATATATATCAATAAAATTGATTTGTTAAAAAAAGGGAAAAACTGTGATGTTTTGGCAACTTTTCTGTAAGTCAAAAAAATAGTTCAAAATAATATGTTTTTTTAAAAAATGAGGCTATTAGTAATTAAAATTATTGACATTTCCTTAATCAAAGAGGATCCAACTATCTTCAAAGGAAGTCAAGCAAATATCCTTTTTATTCTTTTTTCTCAACACTCTTCCATGGTTACAACTCTTGCTCCACTTGTTTGCAGATCTGTGGGTCTAACAGCCTTTGAAAAATTTTCCCCTTCAAGTCAAAAATGCAGACCATGTGCCCTCTGTGTATATAAATGTTTGGATTTTCAAGCTGACGAAGCCTCTGTCTGAATCCTCTCCCGAGAATATGATGCAGGTGGCAGCATTTTCTCCTTTTCCTGATCTGCCTATCACCCTGTGTCCCATAGTTCCTTAAGCAAGCCAGGAGGCAGCCATCATGGCATCTGTCCTTTCTTCATCCTCTCATTTCTTCTTGCATTGTGAGTTGGCAGAGCACTCGGGATTTCCAATCCCAAGATAATTGGATTGTTAAAATACTTACTTCCATTGCCCTCTATACATTCTCCTTTTTCAATGAATCAGTTGACATACTTTTAACTTTTTATTTTGGAAATTTTCAAACATACAGAAAAACAGAATACAATAAAGCCCTGATGAACTTGCTCTTAACCAAACAGGTATCCTTTCCAAGGGAAAGGCAATGGCAAGTATCTAAAATTAGATGTCGTCAGTGGATTCTGTTGTTTTCTCCATAGTGAGGTAGAGGTGACAAGTGGTGGGCCCTAGTTCTATATTTCTTTCATAATTTTAATACTCTTGGGATTTGAATAACCTGTTTCTTGGCCACTTTATCCCATCAAGAGGAGCAACTGCTCCAGTGTAGGGACTCACAAAATTTCTTCTTTCCCACCCTTTTGAACATTGTAGGTTGAGATCATTTCTGGGCGTGGTTCATGGAAGAGAGACCTCTTTCAGTGTTTTGCTTAAGGGTCCAAAAATTAATTTATGCTTTTGCTACAATCTCACAATCACTTTTTTGTTCTAAAGGTCTAATTCTTCTAAAGAAAGCTGAAATCATGTTTTGTTGATTAAGTAGGCCTCTGTGTTGCTAAACACTGAATGAAAAGGTTAATGGAAGGTCACCAAACCAGAGTTCTTCCAGTTGTTAAGCTGGGTTTTTCCATCATCAGTAACTCAGGTTTAGAAATCTCAGGTTTTATTCCTAACAAAGTATTCCAGCAATTTTTGGTTTCAGGAAGTCATGATCTAAATGGATACTGAAATGAGATCACACAGATACTTCATAGAGAAGGTAGTAGATGAATAAGATGCTAGTTTCTTGAAGGGAAGAAAGAGATTTTTACATCTTTATCCAAGTAGGATATCAAAGTGTGAAACCACACGTCTTTGAGAGAAGTAGTGGTAGAACAGTTGACTTCTTATTCAGTGTAACATGCCAGATAATGAAAGCACACTGTAGTATACCTGACTTCACTGACTTTAAGAATCATTGTCTTAGTTTGCCAGAGCTGCTGTGACAAATACCACAAACCGATTGGCTTAAACAACAGTAATGTACTGTCTTGTGGTTTTGGCGGCTGGAAGTCCAACATCACGGTGTTGGCAGGGTTTGCTTTCTTTCAGAGTCCACAGTGTTCAGACGATCCTGTCACGTGCAGAGCTCTCCCTCCTTGAGTCTACCTCTCTGGTTTCTGCTGACTTCTGGCTTCTACAGGCAGGCCTCGTCCCAATTTCCTGTTTATGAGGACTCCAGCCATATGGATTAATGCCCACCTTGATTCAATCTGGCCTCATCTAAATAGGATCTTCGAAGATCCTTTCACAAATGAGTCCACACCTTATCTAATAATATCTTCAAAGGTCCTATTTACATATGAATCCACCCCCACAGGACTGGAGGGTTAGGACTTGAATATGTTTTTTGTGGGTAACGTGATTCAATCCCCAACAATCATTTAACAGCTTTACAATAGGATATGATGTTTATTTCATGGTGATGAGAAGGATAGAATGCCTTTCTTAGTTTCTTTCTTGGTTCATTTTAAGTGAATTCAAGGCACTCGGATAGAAAATTTCATGTGTTACAAATTAGAAAAAGGAGAAAACGTATTTAGACAAATGCTATGAAAGGTGAAGATTTCATAGAGATGGCTCTTTATATCCTTTGAGTTAAAATAGCCTCTTAATGTACACACACACACACACACACACACACACACACAAAAGCAGTCAAAAGAAGAGGAATGCCCTTATGTACATCTGGGATTGCCTCTGCCTTGATCATCTCAGAATTGCTATTAACAAAATATTTTTACCACACTTCTCCATCATTGGAATAGAATTTCTTTATGTAATTTCATTACAATTCAACTACTATCTCTGGATTAGAATGGCATTATAGGAGCACAGGAATTTTCCTGAATTTCTGTTTCTGGAGAAAAAAAGAGACAGGGTTGGAGAAGTTTGGGGTCAATATCACTTTTGGTGATATTTAAAACACTAGGAAGAAAAAAGAAATTAAAATGTGCTGTTTCTGCTGAGTGGAGATTGCATGTCTTGAATAGAAATCGATCTAGCATTCCTACAGACTTCAAGCGGGAAGTACAGCAAGGTGGTATGTCTTAGTTTGCCAGAGCTGCTATCACAAAACAATAAACTGGTGTTGACTTAACAATAGGAAGTTTAATGACTCACAGTTTTAAGGCTGGAAGTCCAAAATCAAGATCTCAGCAGGGCTTGCTTTCTCCTGGAGATCTGTGGTGTTCCGGTGCTGGCTGCCTGCAGTCCGCAGGGTTCCTTGGCTTGCATCTGCCTTCCATCACAGGTCATACGGGGTTGTCTTCTTTTCAGCTCCTCTCCCAGTTTCCACTGACTTCTGTCTTCTCCATGTGGCCTTCTCCAACTACTAGCTTCTGGTTTCTTCTCTTTTTAAGGCCTCCAGGAATATGGATTAATGGAATAAGACCACAGTTATTCAGTTGAGCACATTGTAACTAAAAATAACATCTTCAAAATGTCCTATTTACAATGGTTTCACACCCCGAGAGATACAGATTAAGATTAAGAACATGTGTTTGTTGGGGTGCTTAGTTCATCCTACCACACGGCATCTCCAAGCAGGGTTATAAACAAGTCTCAGAAATGTATTGGTCTATAAGCTTTTCCAAGGTTCTCTTCCTTCCCAATAAAGATAGCTAGTAATCAAATAACTAGCCCTTTTTTTTCCATTCAAAGAAAGTTAACAGCAGACCTATAACCAGTAACAGGGTCAATAACTTACGACCCTAAGAGTTATCAAAAAACATTAAGTACCTACCTTATCATAAACCAGGGAAGTATCCAAATATTTTTAGAAAGCTTTTTATCACAAAGGTTTAGCATTTTTAAAAATTGTTTTGGCACTTTTAACAGGTAGCCTCAGTTACACACAGACACACAGGCACACACACAAACTAATTTAAGTGGAACACCTCATTCTCCAGTGGTGCAGGACAAGCAAGGCATTTACAATCATTTTCAGAAAGCGTTTTATCAAAGTGCACTCACCCACCTTTCCAGACCCAAGATAATAAGGCTGTTCTGTGAATGTTAAGTTGGGAAAGCAAGGAGAGCACAAGAACCAAGTGTACCATTTGTGACTTAAATAAAATCAGCAACACTTAACCTGACATCGGTAATTATGGGTATTGAGGATTGCCATCCACCACGTGTTGTCATTTCTTTTCCAGTTAGTGACAAAGGCAGGTGGAAGGGTCCTTATTCTCCAGAGGGGCTCGTGCTGCTTGCCCAGAGGGGCTTCGTTGCCTAGTTGTCCCCATTACCTGGAGCTTGGGGTGTGGCAGCTGGAGTTTTTTCTAAGACCATTAAAGTGAGCATGATGAGTAACAAAAAGGCAAGTCTAGGATAAAAGGCCAGACCCTCTATTGTTCTGGGAACTCGGTGTGTGCTGGTCTAGGGACCCCATAAACATGCTTATAAATGTAATAAGTTTGTGTATCGATTATCTTTCTGGAACCCTATCAAAGGAAGAGTTCACCCCACCTCTCAGCATTGGGGTACAAGGGATCACATGAGATTTCAGTGGTGAAATCTGATGTGATACCCCCCACACACACATACACATACACACACACTCTGGCTCCAAACCCTTTGAGGGACAGCTTCCTCCTCAGGCACATTAGCTAGGCGCTCCTGCTGGCTAATGCTGACGGCAGCCCTCTGACTCCATCTTGGCAGTGTCCCCTGAGCCAGGAAGCTCTGAGAATAGACAAGGATTTGGCAAAATTCCTGGTAAATGGATGGCGCCCCAGCGAGCGTTGTGTATAGCATTTCTCAGTGTTGCCAGACACATACATTGCTGCTTTCTCACTCTTCCTCAGGAAAGAAGGGCCATTTTGGAGCAGATTTTTAGATGAAAAAGAGAGCATTACCCAAGCCCCATATCTCTTAAAAACTGAGGACAAGATTCACTTTTCCAAAACTTTTGCTCCCTGGGTGAGAAATAAATTTAAATCTTATGTCTGAGTCCCCTGATTTTTCTGACTTAACTAAGGCAGTAAACCAGCCCATTGCCTTATCGACTGTTATCATTAGCTTGAGGTTAGGGGTTCCCATTCTCTCTGAAGCACCTTCCTTCTTCTATCTGCCTGTATATTAGCCCTCTATCATTTTTGCTCTCTCTCTAGTGCCTTTGATATGGTAATGATCTTGCACAAGAAAAGCCAATTTTTTATATGAGTACTTAAGGAACTAAAGGTAAATGAGAGTTGGAGGGTGCTAAGAAGGATGGCAGTTTGTTGTTAAAAAATAAATAAGTATACCCCTTGGAATAAAAAAAAAACAAGATGAGAGAAAGAAAAAGGGAGTAGAAGTGGGAGGACAGGCGGGTGTCTCTCGACAAATGCCGGAGACACAGTATTATCTGGCTGGCTTCAAGCCCTCTTAACAATGTGCAGTTGCTCTCCCTAGCTCGTCGATTGATTTCCCTCTGCCCTCCACAGACCTGGCTGCAGTTAAGCCTTGTGTCCTCCACGTGATGCTGAGCCGAATCAGATTTTCCTTTTAGTTGTTCGATCAAATTTTCCTTCCTAGAGCTTAGAAGGCACACTTGGGACCATATAGTAATTGCCTCCCCACACTGAACTGCTGATACCTTTATTGGATTGGCATAGGGTTTCAGAGGACCGTGTTTAACATGCAGTGAGCCGCAGCAATGCAAACAGCTCCAGTGTTTAAACAAGCATCCATTAGGCCAGGAAACAAGGTGGTGCCAGCCCATTTGGTGCTCTGTAGTGCTGGCAGCTTAAGGTGAGCAGGGCAGCCAGGGAGCTGGAGTGGGTGGGGGCAGGTGCAAGTGGAAGTGGAGGGATTGTAGTGTCAGAGAAGGAGCAGATTTTCCTTAGATTTGTGGAAGAGGAAGAAGAAGGGGGAGGGAGAGAGAAGTGTTGTGGCTAGGGACATGTGCAAAGCTCATTAATATCTCATTATGTTAGAATTGCAATCTCCCCACAGATCGGCATTAACATTTGCAGTGCCGGAGGAAGGGCTTTGGAAAAGCAGCAGGGTCTCTCTCTTTTTTTTTTTCCTGGCAAGCCCCAGCAAGCTCCCAATGCTTGTTTTGCACTGAGGGAGCGGTGTTGAATTTGTGAGGGAAGGCTGTGAGAAAATCCCCAAAGGAGCACTAGTGAACGCAGGAGAGTGAGTGAGAATGAAAACTGTAGTGTGTAAATAACAGAGTGACCAGATTTAAAACATGCCAGCAAGCAATGGAGGGGGAAGAAAGTTGACCAGTTGACCAGAAGATGGGAAAGGGAAATTGTGGGATTTAACTGCAAACTATTTGGAGGCCTAGAACCCAGGCAGTTGGGAATGGTAGATAGACTAGCTCCAGATTCAGCCCCAGAGCTCCTGGAGAATGAGTCACTGACCCACTGAGTTTAGCTGGGGCTTCTGGAGGCTTCCTGGGGTCAACCAGGGCAGCATGAATCTAGGGAACAGTGGGTGGGAAAGGAGAGCGGGCAAATGGGGAAAAGAGAATAAAAGAGAGAGAGGAGGCCAGCCAGGGGGATGTGGGAGGACTGAATTCTCAGCTATTCCCACCTGCCCATATTGGTGTGAGTAGAGCAAAGGGAAGATTATAAAGCAGAAGATTGTGTTCAGGTCTGACCAAGACAGGACCCAAACCCATCTAATCTTTATCCCAAGGATTAAGTCTTCCCCTGCCCCAGTTCTGTAGCACAGGACTCAACTCCTGCACCTCACTCATCCCAGGCAGTAATCCCAGGCACTCCAGTGCTGGGTCTGTGGTCTAATCACAGAAAAAGTTGGAGTCATATTCTGTAGAACTTGCAACTGCCCTGCTGACACTTGGTTCCTCTCTGTTTAAGGATCAGATGTTTCTGAATGCCCTGGACAAATATATATCCTCCGTCCATTGATGGAAGGTAGGTGGTGGCCACCTTAGCAAATAGTCCTGTAACAGGATATACCAAGCCTCAGTAGTGTGCTGGATTTTGAATTATGACAGCCCCCTAAAGTAATTCATGTTAATGTCCTTTGAGAATATCCCATGTCTGCCCTTTTACTTTCATGAGTTCTTATTTCCACCTTCGAATTTTCTTTCTCTGAGTGTGTGGCATTCAAGTTCTTTTTCTAGCGTAAGTGCACAGAAACACAGTCACCACAGAGACTCGTATGTGATCATCCTGGGATCAGTGGGCAAATGTAGGAGCACACATAGTTAATATCATATAAAGTGACAAGGCCAGATTTCAAGTATGGTTTGCAAAGACCTCTATGGTTATACTCTGTTATGACCTAACACTATTACATAAAAATATGGATTATTCATTAACTTACAGAAGGTCAAAAAACTTAATATCATCATTGAAAGTTGTTTGTGTTCCTTTTGGAAAAAAATTACAGTCATATTGGCCTTTAGTTTGTTGTGGACAGCTGGGCTTGAATGAACATTTAAAAATAAATGTATTTGGGGAGCAGATGTAGCTCAAGTGGTTGAGCACCCGCTTCCCACATATGAGGTCCCAGGTTCGATACCTGGTACCTCCTCAAAACAAACAAACAGAAAAACCAACTCTCATTGAGGAGCCGGTGTAGCTCAGTGGTTGAGTACCTCCTTCCCATGTACGAGGTCCTGGGTTCAATCCTCGATACCTCCTAAAAAAAATGTATTTGATAATCACAACCAAATTGTTTAGGTTGGAAAAGCAGTTACATTATACAAATACTGCCGAGACACAAATTTAACAAAGCTTTTTATAGTGTGACCTCTGTAGTGAAAATAGTAAAATTCAGCCGTATGTGTATTAAAATCTATTATCTTTTGATTACGCAGCTTTGACAAATCAAGCAAGAGTCATAAGAACAAAGCTAGAAAATAGTTCAATTGCTATAATTTCCTAACCAAATACAAGAAAAATATACCACATGTTGTTTAAGTGTTGACTTTCCCAAACCTGATCCCATCAAAATGAACAAAAATTCAATAGTTATGAACAGTAGATGAGACTTCATGGGCCTAATTTCTGTATTCAGCTGCAAGAGGTCTGTGTTTTGGAACACCGAGGAGAGATCCTGGCCTGTTTGTCTATGTGCTGCCTCTTTTCCCTAAGTTCTTTTCAGTGGCATGAGCAGGACCCACACATGGACTTGTATCCTTCAGGCTGTCATTTCCCAAACTTCTATCTTAAATTCCATTGCTTTCCTTTCCAGGAAAGAGAGGGTGGAAATTAAGTTTCATCCAAACTTTCTACATAACAAAAATGTTTTGACATCCAAATTGCCCATTTGGGGAGAAAAGGATAGTGATACAGCAGAAATACAGTCCAAATAAAATGTGATTTAACTTTCAGTTTTTAAAAAATGTGAATTCCCAGCTCCTTCAGGTTTGTGTCATGAATAAAACTTTAAAGGGAAATATCAGAAAATCAGGGATAAGAGGGGACTTGGAGAGAACCTTCATTCCTCCTATTCCTCTTCTTCAGTGAAGACCATATCTAAATCACCCCAGATGGCTGTTCTATTTTTAAAGATCTCCAGAAAAGGAGATTCTACCACCTCCTCAGTAACCCATTCCAACATCTCCTGTTCCTCATTGCCAGACTATTTTTTTTTTCTGACAGCCCTTCAGAGAAAAAGATGCACTATCCTAGATTAGCAGACTTGTCCTATTCATCTTTAGGATTTTACCTCACTGTACGTGTAAGGATACTCAGAGGCGTGGACTGTGTTTTTCTCTCATCAGTGAAAAAGAATTTTCTATCTAATCTTTGGCTTTTAAATTAGGTGTGTGAACTTCTTGGGGGTTGATCTAAAATTCTGTTCATGGTTCTGCTGTGTGTACAGAACTCTCCGAGGTAAGATGATGAGACATCAAGTAAGCATATTTGTGCCCGCAGTCTAAGAGAACAAGTTCACACACAGTCCTGAAACTGAACAGACTTGTTCACGCAATCACACATTCATTCATTCCAAAAATACTCATTGACCATCAACCATGCACCAGACACCACACTAGAGACAGAGAAAGACACCATAGTGAACAACACAGAGGTCCTTATCTCCATAGAGCCTATACTCGAAGATGGGAAGAAGACAAGACCAAGTAAAAGATAAGCAAGATGATTATACATTGTGCTAAGTGGTATGAAGAAAACAAAACAGGGTGATGTGATAGAGTACGACTGGGAGGTGCAGCTAACCAGGGCAGGGTGGTCAGGGACAGCATTTCTTAGGGGATATGAGAGCTGAAACCTGAAGGATAAAAATGAGGCAGCCTTGCAAGGAGATGAGAGAAGCACAGTCCACACAGAGGGAACAGCATTTGTAGGCACAGGGAAAGAAAAGAGCAGGAGAAGCAGCCAGTGTGGCTTGGAGCAGAGGGGAGAGTGGTAAGAAATTGAGCTTGGAGACATCAGCAGGAGCCATGTCATCCAGTGCCTCCTAGACGACGGTTACTGTTTTTAAGTAATTATTCTGTATGCTCATGGAGAATAGATCGGAGAGGGATAAGATGGGAAGCAGGGTTAGCAGTAGGAAAATAAAACAAGTCCTAGGGGAGAGGTGAGGGCAGCATGAACTCTGGTGGGGGCAATGGAGATCCAGAAAAGGCAGGAGATGGCAGGAGTGTGTGTTGGAAATACGGCCACAGCATTTCATATATAAATGCTCCCATCTTAAGAAAAAAATACATAAAAATAAAAATGTAGTAAACCCACAACTTCTCTAATAAAGAAAAAAAAATGTAAAAAAAAAAGTGATTATTCCCTTTATAAAATGATTCACCACAAGTATCTATTACATAAAATAAGGGAACACTTGTACAGGTCTTTGACTCTGAATTTTAATAAGAGATGTAAAACCTTAATAGACAGATCATGGAATTAGAAGGAATCAGAGAGGTCATTTTCTCCAACCTTCCACCCAATAAAGAATCCCCTTTACAAATCCCTGACAGGTGAACATCCAGCCTTGGTAGGAAAACTTCAAGGGACAGGAAGCTCGTTAGCCTCACAAGGCAGTCCTTTCTATATTGAATCTCTCTAATCTGTTTTTAAAAGTTCCTCCTTATGTAGAGTCTGAATTCTTTCTGCCCGTAACTTCCAACCTTGATCTTTGTTATGTATTCTGGAGCTACGTAGATTAAATCTAATCCTTTTCCTACAAAGCAGTCACCAAATATTTAAAGACAGCTGTGGCATTCCTAACCACCAACCAGCAACCTACCCTCCCACCCCCACCCCCCGCCCTCAACTCTCCTCTTTCCCCAGCTACTTCCCCTGCTTCTCATGTGGCATGGAATTTGTTATTTCACTCTGGTTGGGACCTAGATCCCAGAGTGATTCCAGAGGAATTTCTTGTCTCCATCCCCACCATTCATCACCACCAATATTTTAAGGTAAAAAGCAGGTCATGGTGTGTCTGTCGTGAGCCTGTGCTCCAGGCAGACGTGCCGAGTCGTGGTGATGGTTCAGATGACCTCTCTTATACTGCTTGACCCCCAACCTCTGTGAGAAGCTCCTCATATTAAGATAACTAGGGTCTGTACACATACAGATCTCTGAAATGAAACCGTATGCAAATTTAGCAGTTAGCAGACTTTGATGGTAGATTACATGGACATGTCTGAGAGAATCTTTGGTTGAACAGTAGTAAAAGCAGATCTTAGTACCAGGTAGGGCTAGTTCTGCCCATACAGGTTCTGTAAGACTCTGGTTCAAAAGTTAATTTTAAAAATACAGATAGGGGCATGCTAACCTCATCAATCTGTGAGTCATTAGATGTAGACTAGGCTTGGTCATCTTCCTTTGCTCATAAAGAAACTGGCTTAATTAACTGAAGGAAATTAACCTGGATAGTTTTGCAGCATGAATCTGTGCCCAGAGAGGGGGTGAATTTTTCCCTTCCTGTGAGCTGACATGCATACAGAAGTTAATTCCAGAGGCTGTGTTAACATGCTGATGTTGCCAGCTGACAAATGCAGTGTTTTCCTGATCAAACTCCAGCCTTTCTCCTTGCTCCTCCAGCAACTGAGAACCGCGAAATAAACTATCCAGAATGATTTTGCAACATGGGAGTCATTTGCATGTCTTTGTAATATGGGAATCAAATGCCTATTCTTGGTAAACATAAGCCTCCCAGTTGATTTAAGGTAATTGAATGATTTTGGATTTATCATGTATGTACTTTTCTCCTCAGCCACTGGTTTTAAGCAGGCATAAAAATCACATCAGAAAACCTGAGTTTTGAATTAGAGTTGGCTCATCTGAGTTAAACCAAAATATGTGGAAATTGGGTTATCAATTGCAGACCTACATCTCTTTGTCTATAAAACCTCAAAGGCTCCAGTGGAGCTGAAGGTTATGTCTTTCTTCTGGTGATACTCTGGGGCAATTCTGAGGAAAAAGACAAGGAGAGAATGGTGCTTTTGACTGTTTTGATTTGTTTCATTTTCCTTTAAAAATTAAAAAATCTGTATGGATTTCTCTCCCAATTAAATTTGGATTTCTGTAATTTAGTTCCAGATGTTTCTTGTTGGTGAGGGTTGGTACAGTTTGGGTAGACATTTTGCTGTGTTCCTTTCTTTCGTTGCCCTTAGTTTAGAGGAGGTCTTAAGTCTTGCAGTGTAGCCATATTTCTGGAGAGACCTGCCACCTTTACAGGATTTACTGTGGTCATTTTCTTTTTTTATTCCCTACAATATGGTTCTTTGTGAATTAAAACCAAGGTTCCTGGGGCTGGAAGTAGGAAGAGGGCATGGGAAGCCTAGCCACATTATAATGAATAATAATAATAACTGTCTTCCTCTGTTGTGAGCTCTTCCAGGCAGACTGTGTCTTATTCATCTTTGGATGCCCAGCTTCTCGCACAGGACCTGGTGCATAAATGATGCTCAGTAAGCATGTGTTGAATGAATGAACTAATTTTTGCAAAGCTCTTTATAATTTATAAAGCTACTCCACATAGCAACATGGGGTGATTGTTTCCAAGACCTTAACAAAGCCATTTCCTCCCGCATTTCATTATTATTGTGAAATTGCTCTGGAATTTTGGAACAGTGATACTTTTACTATATGCTTTTTATGAAAAGCCAAAGTCTAAATGCTTTTTTTTTTCTTTAATGTGAGGAACTATGGAAGGAGGGAGAAGGGGTAAAGAGATTGTTAACTGGCTATTTTCCTTGGAAAGAAAATTTTAAAATGTCTCTCTGGATTTTTTGCCTTTACAAAACAATCACAGCCACAGTGCTTTTCCTTCTCTTTTATTAGGATACCTGTAGGTAAATTTTAACAAAATCAATAGATATATATTTTTTATTATTATTATTTTACCAGGAGGTCCTGGGGATCGAACCCAGGTCCCTCCATATGGCAGACGGACACCCAACCATTTGAGCCACATCCACCTCCCATATAGATATGTTTTAAAGGGAAAAGAAGAAGTAGGCAACAAGGGAAAGGTTTTTTGTTTGTTTTTATAACTTGTGTTTTAACTTGGCAAATGCTCAAGGTTGAAATCTGCTTAACAAAATAATCCACATTGCTTCTGTGTCAGCAACAGTTGAGCTGCCCTTCCAAGGTAGGCCAGCCAGATTCTTCTTTTGAGACATTATGAAGGATTTTGACCCTTGTCTTCTTCAGCTGAAGTCATTGACAGTGCTGAGCCCACACAGCCGGCTCTTCAGCTTTTATAGCCTTTGCATGTCGCCTCTGGAAGAGAGTCACCCAGGAGTTCATAACCAGACAGCTTTTACTTAAATGGCTTAACCTGTTGGCACTTATTACCTTAAAGCTGACCTTTTCCCACAAAACCCAAGTGTAAAAGTAAGAAAATTATTTTTCAGAAGTTGGTGGTGCTTAGAATAAAGAGCGAAGTAAATAAGAGTGGACAAATTTAGAAATTTTCAAAAATTGGAAAATTCTTTGGCTTTTACAGGTGAAGCTAGAGCCATTCGTAGGGTTAAGAAAAATTAAGGGCCAAATAAAGATAGTATAAAATCCTGAAGAGCTTCCAGGTAATGACAGCTCTAATGTATTGCTTGTACATGTAGCTACTCCACAGACTTCTGCTCTTGGAGATACTCAGATTTTTTTTCCCTCTTCTTGGTACTTAGAATCATACAATTTAATATGTTTATATGCATGTCCCATTTGTACCTTGGGAAGACAGAAAGAAAACCTTTTAGTAAGAAATATGATTCAAAAAATACATTACTTTGACTTCTTACCTATATTATTCACAGTGTGTCAGAAAACATATTGTTCACAAGTGGGATACATAGTAACTTGGAAATACTCATCTTGGCTTTGGTACCAGATGATGGTGGCCTAATGCAGATTCATGTACTGAAGCTACACCTCTACTGGGAGACCTCAGAAAGTTTCCCTATTCTTCCCTTATGACAAAACCTTCATTCACTTCCCTCCTCAAGCCTTTGTTTTTTATCCTCAACAGTGTTCTTCCTTGGAAGTGATGACCTTGTATTGTACATCCATGAGATAATGGCAACTATTAGGGTCAAGCTGCTTTGTCGCTACCCCCTTCCATTTCAACATCCCTCTCCCCAACATTTGTCTTTTAATTATTCTTTTGATGACTCTGATGTGCCTTTCCTCATTGTTTCATAAACAAATACCTCTACTTCTGTTATATGTCTTCGATTTTTCTAAGTCAGATTTTCACCTGCCCCTCCCCCTCCCCTTGCTTAGTGTCAACCTCTCCAGCTCCCTGACTTCCCATCTCCTTCAATGGTAATCAGGGCTCCTTTTCTTGGGGAAAAAAACCCCAAAACTTTACTTCACCTAATGGCATACAAGCTTTGATGCCTTTTCCCTCCTTGCTTTCCCAAACAAGATTTCTTATGTAGAAGCATCACACCTAGCATCTCCATTCTTCAAAATGTGCTTCCTTTCACCGACTGAAAACCTAGCTTTCGTTTACAGCACTATTGTAGAGCCGTGCTGTCCAATACAGTAGCCACCAGCTGTGTGTGGCCATTTAAACTGGAATTAATTAAAATTAATAGAATTTACATGTCAGTAAATACTCATCTCAGTATTTTCTGTCACATTTTAAATGCTCAGTAGTCACATGTGGCTAGTGGCTACTGTATTGGGCAGCACACAGAGAGAACATCTCCATTGTCTCAGTAAGTTTTACTGGACAGCACTGTCCTACAGCAAGGATGCTCAAATGTTAGAGTTCATCACTGACACCTGGAGGGCTTGTTAAAAACATGGATGCTGGGCCCCACCCAGAGTTTCTGATTCAAGAGGCCTGGGGAGGGGCCCAAGAATTTGCATTTCTAACAAGTTCCAAGGTGATGTCGTTGCTGCTGGGTGTACTAGAGGAGCCCTCTCTGAGATTCCCGGGAAATTACTCTGATGCTAATCTAATGGTATCTTAGTTCTCATTTCAAAGCTGCAACTGGCACTACAAATCTGACCACAAATTATTATTCTTTGTTTTGTACTCCTTTCTTGATTCTGTTTTCTTTTCATCTCTCACTGATACTATTTCTTTGTCTCTTTGCTGATTCCTGTTATCTAATTAACAGTGCCTATTTCCAATTATGTGTTCACTTTTGGGGGGAATGTTCACATTTGCTTTGTTTAAACCACCTTGGATAGATGAATAGATGACTCAAATAGACATAACCTTCTTTCCAAGGCCCTTTCTTCAGGTCTGTAGGATAATTACATTTGGATATACCACTACTCTTGAGCACCATTAAGTTAATAATTAAGCTGTTCTCTCTATCTGGCCAATGAGGTGATGCTTCCCAGATCTCCAATAATTGTTGCCATGTATTTCTTTTAGCGATGGTGAGGTGCTTGCATGAAAAGCTCCATAGAAATGTCAAGTATTATGTGTACCTGTTCATCAAATATTCATGCAGTTAGAGAAGTCACCACTGCAATATACTGAGTAATTTCCTTAATGTGATTCCTCACGGTGGCCAACTGTTTTATAGACTTGATCTGCCTAAGCCTTTCCTTGAAGTATAGTAGGGATCAGACAGGAAAATGCCCATTTTTAAATTAGAAACTGAGGTGCAGAAAAATTTAAAAGAGTGACCAGAGTCACAAAGCTGATTCCAGTTCTGACAAGGAATTCTAGCTCAAGTGCACGACTCCCATGCAAAGTTCTAACTTCCTTGTATAGCCCTATCTCCCATGTGATATGCAACTCCCGGGGAAAGCCCCAACTTCCATGCAATCCCCCACTCCTATGTAAAGCTCCCAACCATCCAAAGCCTCTGACTCAATGCAAAGATCCAACCATTAGGGAACACTAAGCTTCTGGGTTTTTAAATGTAAAAATAAATTGCTAAATGTGATGCAACGAGTACTTCATATAATGCATTTCTGTGACACTTCATAGTAATGAGATAATTACCAGGGTACAGCATTAGAATATACATATTCTGATAAGTTACAGCTGTAAGAAATCAGTAATGGCCATTAATCGTTTCATATTCATTCTTTACGAATCTCTGACCTGAAGTTAAGCTGCAGAGATCCAACAAACTTAAGACAAATCTTATAGTCATCATTTCTGCCATTTAAATGAAGAGTTTATAAATATAATAGATTCTCCCTAATTTAAACTAATTTAGGCAAACAACTGCTGGAATTAAGAAAAATCTGAAATGAAGTAGAGTAGTAAATATATACCACATTTGATATATTTAAAAGTAACAACTGCAATTCAAACTAGACTACCAAACTGTTAGTAAATAAACGTCCTTAGGGAACTACTTTAATTAATATATGGGAAGAATTCATAATATGTATCAATTGTTTATTTAAATTTGAGTCTCCATAGCCCTTGAGACCCATTTCTATCTTAAGTAGGTTAAACGTTCCCCTTATAATCTTTATTAGCCACTACTCTTTTAAATAGTAAGCTCTATTTTTTTTATACATAAGGATAAATATCAGCTTGGCCCTTAGCCAAGTTACAGCTAAAGGCAAAATTAACAGAAATTGAGTTAATCAGGTTTACTGCATAATGCACAAAAACAGCAATAGATACAAAGTTCTTGAATTTAAGAATTAGTAACATAATTTTGAACAGAACCTCAAAGTTAAGAGGAAACCTAAAATGTCAGTTAGTTCATCCTTCAACTATACACAGATTAACCTAGAGAGACCATAAAAGTCTAGGCTATTAAATCAATAGGGATTTTAGAGATTATTTTGTCCAGGGCAAAGGTGGAGGCAGAGAATAGTTACGTAACTTCTGCAGAACACACAGCTTGGTCATGAGAGAAGCGATCCTAGGACCCAGGGCCTCTGACTCTGAGTCTGTGGTTAGGCCCACATCTGCCTTTTCCGGGTCATACATGCCATAGTGGCTGCCCAGAGAAGGTGGACAGCTCCTATTTGTAACCTGGTCCAGTATCTAATTACCCCAACTGACACCTTCAGACTCTTCATGTAATTTAAGGTCATTTACTTACATTTACTCAAAATCGTCCATGGTGGAGATGGAGAAGGGCCATGCACCCTTCTTTAAGTAGGAGATGTTACTTAAGGACTCCTACTTCAACTCCTCTCCCGGGCCTTTTTGTTAGACATGTTGTGGTTGCCAGAATGGAATACAACATTGTTCTTTCTGTTTGACAAGTGTTATGCATAACAGGAGCATTTTCCGATAGACACTTAATAGCAAACTGAAAAGGGGTCTTGTGGCTCTTTTGCATCTGCTGAACCTAGCTCAGCACTTGACACAGAATAGACGACCAAAAAATTAAAAATTATTTTAGATGAGTCATGTAACTCACACACTTGATTTCCTGTTTTTAAAGATAATTGTGATTAGGATTCAAGTATAATTTTTGTTTCAAATTTACCAAAACCTAGAAACCTTTGCTGAAGAGTATAATGAATTCTTGCTCTCCAATTTAAAATCAGCATCTTAGGTTACCAGTAAACACCTGCCAAGTGCAGTTGCCCATCTTAGCTAACAATGTCTTCCAAGGTATTTGCTTAGTGAATTTGAAGTAAATCATTGCTTTGAATCCAGAGTCAGTCCAAATCAAGACTGTTAGAGCGAGAAAGGGCCTTGGAGATCATGTAGTGCAACCATCTCATTTTATAATTGAGGAAACGGAGGTCCAGAGAGGTTAAGTAACTGCAGCCTCGATCACATAATTAAGTTTGTTTAGTTGCTGTGCTTTAGTGAAATCTGGAAAACACCACATGCATATTTTTGCCTTTCAAGCTCCTGACATTTTCTGTTGTATACACTCAGGGTATTTTTAAATACTGATAAGCATGTGAATGCAGACCTCATTTAGTTTAAATCTAGCAGTGTGGGCAGTCTTCAGTGAAATCTATTTCATTGCCTTGCTTGATGCCTTTATGTTTAGCTCTTTTTGATTTGTGGTCTTTTATTGGACAAAAGGTAACAAAATACTCGTTGCAATAAAAATCCTTTCTTTCACATTCATATAACTTCAAAAATATCTCTGAAGTCATGTGTTGTTACAAATTTTTTTTTTTTTACTTCTGAATTGAGACCCTTGTAAAAAAAATTCTCTCCCAGAGGAGTTTTAGAAGGCATATCCATGCAAAAGTAGGTAGTTACAGAAAATATGCAAACTTAACTATAGCCTGTGTAATGGAAACTGCATAAATAATATTTGGATGGCTAGATAAGAAAGATAAAACCATTGAAATACATACTTTTGACAATACGAACAATTTGAACAGAAAGTTGACAAACCTTGTACCTGTTAAGGGCAAAGTCATTTATTGCACGGGGCATTGGGCCGGGACAGGGAATCCTGATTATCATTCCTTGTTCTCCCTCTGACTTGCATTGTGGCCCTAGTTTCTCTGTGCCTCTGTGTCTCTCTGAGGTCAGGTAGATTACCTCTGTAAAGTAACATTTTCTAAGGCCCAGGGACGGGCATGGAAAAGCCCTGATTCAGAGCCTCTAAAAGTCATGGCAGGTGAACTCCTGCCTACGCAGAGGTTTTTCTGGTTCATCTCTGACTACACTCCTTTGCTAACAGTGAAGGAGCCAATGTGAAGTTTATTTTGAATTTGGGATTAAACTTGGGAGACAAATATTAAAAAACACTTATTAAGCTCTGGACCAAGTAGCAATTGTTGAGCTACTTGCCTCAAGACCAAGTCTATGAGGTATTGATTTATAAATTAAGGATGGCATTATCCATTTGCTTCATCAGCTTGGCAAGAATGATATTAGATCACTTAAACTATTTTACCTTTTGCAGCCAGTTATTACCAATTTTTCTCATTACATTATCAGAAGTTAGCAGTGCGAGTGATGATTTTTCCTTCCCTGTCTCCCAAAACCTTCTGGATAAAGTCCCAACTTCTTAACATGGCAAACAAGCCCTTCATGATCTACCCACCTCCAGTTTCTCCAGGCTTTCTTCTTGGCACTTCTGCCATGCCCTCTAACTCAAGCCAGACTCAACTGTTGTAGTTTCACTTAGAAGCTGTGCTTTCTTTCTCTTCTGGCCAACATCCCCTCTCCCTGGAATGTCTTTCTCCTCACTAGGAATCCTTAAAGTCTCAGCTTGGATATCATCCCTCCAGGAAGCCTTACCTCTTGTGGGATGGTTGGCATGGCCCTCCTTTGTGCTCCCACAGCACTGGCGCTTACTACAAACTGCATAATCATTGCTCATCTGCTTCTCTTTTCCCTCCGCTATGAAGTCTTGTGAAGTCAGAGACTGGATATCGTTCACTAGTGTGTCCCTAGTGCCTGATATAGGACCTGGCACACAGTAGGCGCTCAGTTGAACAAAAGCATGAATAAATTTGTGCAAGATGATCCTTTAAAATGCACCCATTGAGGGAGGTGGATGTGGCTTGGGTGGTTGGGCATCTGTCTCCCATATGGAGGGACCTGGGTTTGATCCCCGGGACCTCCTGGTAAAAATGAAAAAATAAATAAATAAAAATAAATAAAATGCACCTATTGAGTGCCTCACCTGTGAAAGGCACTGAGATATCAGATACATTTAAACCAGATTATTAGTCATGAGCACTGGCGTCATCAATTTTTTACCACCTTTGAGTATCTCTAGGGTGGATGTAAACTGTTAAATTGCTGTACCTCCTTGGAAAGTTATTTACTATAAAGGCTTAGATATATATGTGTTATTTTACTCAAGAAAGGAGCATGTTGGCTTTGATTGTTGTTTTCAAGGGTTGGCTTCGACTCTTCTATTGGGAATTCCACACCTCTTAGAATAAAGCCCTGGAGAACTAAGTTGTGACAGTACTCCAGAGTATGAAGGGTGATTGCCAACATTACCGTAGTCACTGGAAATCCCTGTTCTGGAATGACCTGTACTTGGTTAAGCCCCAGCAATTCAGTAGTAACATGCCCAGTTCCTACTCAACAAAAGGAAAACATCGGATCCAAAGGTTTTTCACCTGTCTTCCCTGCTCATCTGACTTGCAGGGCTAGGGAACACTCTATCAAACATGATAAACTCTTGTTGTTGTCTTTTAGCTTCAAATTGGAAGCAGAGGATTTAGGCTTCCACTCCTTAAAGGGCTAAGAAAGTGTCTACCCAGGCTCAGCCTTCGCCACTCCCTATACATGATTGAAATCGCTGCCCACAGAAGTCAGAGTGAGGTTGTGGGGAGGAGGCTATGTAAGTGACTCTTACTGTTGCTATAACAACAGTGCCTTGGTCTAATTCCTTTTGAAAAAATGAATTTCAGCTGGTGGGATGAAGCCGAGCAGCTTCTCCCACAGATGAAAGCCCTGCCGACAGCCTCCAGAGCTCTGCCGTTTATGGATTGAGGGCCTGGTGCTAGGCATGTCTCTGCCTGGCTGAAAACGTTCAGACACAGTCACATTACCTCCATGTTTTCCTGTACGTGAGAATGTGCCTGTCTATATTTGGACATCTTCACCCACGTGCGATTTATCCTGGAGAGAAAAATCCCCAAGTTCTACCTTTATGAACAAAGTTATTTTAAAGACACATAAATAATGGCAATTCCCTTGTTGATAAATGAAGACGATCCTCTTAGTCTTTGGGTTTAGCTTAAAACCTGCTATGAAATGGAGGTCTGGGAGACAGATGCTGTGTAGAAATAAGAATAATGTCCTGTTTGCTAGCTCACTGAAATGGTGTGTGTGTGTGTGTGTGTGTGTGTGTGTGTATGAGAGAGGCTGAAAATTAGCCCTTAGCTGCTTGGGAGTACTGCTTTATGCAAACTACAACTCACAAGGAAGAGCAATGTCTGACCTCTTTGAGGGAAATGAGAGGCTTTTTATAGACTAGGAGATCTTATTTCAATACTTTTGTTTTTCAAAGGAAGATAAACACATGCTGGGATTTTATTCAAAAGCAGTGTCAGCGCTGGGCGCTCTGGGCTATTTGCATCCCCAAAGCTGGTGCATGACTTCAGTGCCGTTGAGAAAACCAGTCTCCTAGAAGGGGCTAAAAACAAAAACGAGAATTTCTCATTGAAAAGCAGGGACATTTTGAGTAAACAGTGAAATAAAAATATTCCTGATTCCTACCCAAGGGAGAGAAAAGTATTCAGCCTCCCTGAAGTATTTCTCCTTCCCACCTCCCTCCTTCCAGCAAATAAACAAATCAAAATCTCATGTTTAGTTCTAACATGCCTAATCTTTGGTTTGTGTTGTTGGTGTAAGTCTCCAGCTGTGAATGATGCAGATAAGATGTGTTCTTTTCATTCGCCCTCTTCCTCCCTTACGGTTTTCTCCTCTTCCCCACCAGCCTCCATCATCATTTCTTTAAAGCTCTCAATGGAATCCCATTAGGAATTTCTGATTCTAATATAAGGTCATGTATAACGGAGTGTATGAATAGAAGATATACATGACTTCTAGTAGGAGCTATCAGGAGATATTCCTAAGGGAATTACTTCTTGTCCTTAAAAATAAATGTAATGTAATACATGTGTATTTATGTATAGGAAAAGTCAGAGCAGCACAGGATTCACATTGTGGAATTCTGATGCCTTTTCCTACAGAAAGCTCCAAGTGAAGAAAGCTGCCACTGAGATGCACACATCTGCTCCCTCCTGAAGTTTTCAGGGCTGCAGCTATCATCACTTCTCAAACACATGCTAAATTTGCAGAGTAACATCTTTCCTTGTAGAGGAGCACTACGCTTTTCTGTGAATCAGGCAGATCTGACTCAAAGACAGGAACACATCCTCAGAATGTCACGACACAGGTGTTTAAAGCACTTCCCCAGAATTTCTAAACAAGGTTTGCTGATGTTTGATCAGGACAGGAGACATCAAAGGCAGAATATAGCAGAGTGGGTGAGAGCACAGATTTGAGAGGCAGGCATAACTGAGTAGGGCTTTGCTGTGTGCCCTAGGACAAATTACCTAACCTCTCTGAAGCCATTCTTCATCCATCATTGGGTTATTGTGAGGATTGATTGAGGTAATATATGTAAAGCTTTTAGTTTGATGCCCGGCACATGGTAAACCCTCAGCCAAGTAGAATATTATATGACAATGATATCTCGAAACATTTAGTACATAATGAACCAAATTATCTGATAAAAATTTAGAAGCTTGGAGTTTTCTACTGAAAACTATGCTAGGAGATTTGAAAATCATAGTGCCTTGGCATTTGTAGAGATAGTGTCAATTTTAATAAGTAGTTAATGATTTTGTTGAAGCACCAATTTGAATTGCATGTATGCAGCTTATGAAAAATATAACTTCAGAGATAAAGAGTAAACAGGATTCATGTGACTTGTGATGAAAATGTAATTTATTGATTCAATTGGGAGAAAACCAAGAGCCTGTATGAACATTTTTGTATTTGAAAATTTGGAATTTCGAGGAGATCTTGGAACTTAGTCTTTCTTAATGTCAATGGCCTTGTCTGCCATGGCTCCTGATTTTTATGATCCATTCCCAATATGTTGTTGTGCCTTCAGTTGATGCTGATTACATGTTTAAAAATAGCTAATGGATAAAGTCATACCTAAAATTGTAGCCCTCCCCCCACGCACACATGAAAAGATATTCAAAATGCTTTTAAAGAGTAACTCAACGAGGCCCTTACTCTTGCACCTCACGGCTGAAGTTGTCTGAGTGTCCATGTTCCAACACTGAAAAGAGGTAAGATCACCTTTGTGAATACCTAAGCCTACTTGGGAATGAAGTTTTAAAATCTGACCCATAGCAGGAAGAAAAAACTCATCGTCATTTCTAAGAATAATCTGGGAGTATGCCCAGAATGTTTTGAACAACACTGCTCCCCCAGAAGGGGGATCAGCAGTACCCCACCATTCCCTCCAGCCTCTTTAGCTCATGGTCCAGATGTCCTCTAGGAGGGTGAAGCCCCTTTTAAGACAATCCTTTCCTTCCATGAGCATTTCAAAATAGGTTTGTTTTTTTTTAACTGCTTATGACTGGCATCCCTTCCAGAGATTCAGCATTTCCCATGGAGCAGGTCCAGGGTAGTTGCATTTTGGGGTGGTTATAAGCAGAGGTTTTAAAATCTTGGTTCTCATGGCAACAGCACATGTGTATGTGTGTTATTTAGAAATAGGATCTAACTCCAAAGTTGGAGGGACTAGTCCTCCACAAGAGTGCCTTCACATCACACATCAACCACATTTTGGGGTCCACAGAACCACCCTGTCTTCTGACCAGCTGGCTAAAGATTTGAGGATTCCATACCCTCAGGTGTAATACTGCTAGGACAGCACATAGAACTCAGGAATGTGTGTGGTAGCATAGAGCTATGTACCTCAGAAAAACACATTCTTAAACTGTGAGTGTGAACCCTTGTAAATAGAACCTTTTGACAAGGTTACTTCAGTTAAAGCAGGATCCAACTGAAGCAGGATGTGTTTTAATCCTATTGCCGGAGGCCTTATAGAGAAGGCCACAGGGAGAAAGCCAGGGGAAGAAGCTGGAAGTCATCGGAACCCAGAGAAGCCAGGACAGGTGGCCATGTGCATTGTCATGTGACAGAAAAGCCAAGGACCAAGGAGCGCCTGGCAGCCAGCACCAGAATGCCACAGTCTTCTAGGAGAAAGCATAGCCTTGATGATGCCCTGATTTTGGACTTCCTCTGACCTCAAAACCATGAGTCAATAAATTCCCGTTCAAGCCAACCCATCACATGGTATTTGACAGCCAGGAAACTAAAACAATATATGCATGTGTGTGTGTGTATTTTTAATTCACATAATATTTATTATGTAATAAAGATGCTTTCTTTCTAAAATAATGTTAGTAGTGTATAAGGTTGACAGGAGAGGTTTCAGGATTTGCGATAAGTTTTTGCTCTCTTTTTTCCCCATATGGCTCTGTTCTTTATATGGAGCTTCTTCATGGACCCAAATTTGTCAACACTTGTATGATATGTGTTTACTTTCTGGTGCAGTCTTTGTTCTTGGGAATGAGTTTGCCCCTTAGCACTTAGCTCGGTACCTGGAAACAGTACTCCCTCAATTCATTGAGGGAAAAGAGATGGTAAGTGTATACTGCAGTGGACAAAAATGGTCTAGGATGTGTTACTGTGCTCAGAGAAATATAAAATATTAAAAAATACACTTTTTCATGAGAAGTCTTGTTGAAATCCAACAAGCGCCTACAGAATTCAAGATCCTCTAAGGATTGAAAAATCCCTATCTAAAAAAAAAAAAAAGAAAAATAAGCAGTGTTTCTGAATCCTGTTTATGAGATGTCCCAGAGTATCGCTGCCAATTAACTCAAGAACATTTTGTGTGTATACATATTAAGAAAAATAAAAATCAAACCAACAACCTCAAAATGACAGAACTCGAACAGAATTATTCATTTAGATCAGAGTTTCTAAAACCAGGATCCTAGACCAACTGCATCAGCATCTAAAGTTTTTATTAAACGTATTTAGATACCTATACCCCATCCTTCTGCCTCACTCTAAGCCCTACCTTGGGCTACTAAATCAGAAATTGTAGAGGAGGGACCAAGAAATCTGCATTTTTAATAGCTCCTCGTGTAATTAGCCACATTAAATTTGGAAAATCACTGGTCTAGAAAATTGAACCTCTAAATTAAAGCTCAAAAGATCCTTTTGAAGGGCCCTTAAATCTAGAAGACTGTTCTGGAAGTGTTTTCCACTTATTCATATTCTACTAATTAAAATATCTAATTTGGGGTCATTCAGTATTCTGGGTCACTCATCAAATACATTAAATAAGCAAGTCAAATTTTCAGCCATGTGTTCATTTGCTTATTATCAGTTGATAGAATGGGAAGAGAATAACCATGTGAAAATTGATTCCAGTGAATCATCATCTGGTTTGACTAGAGCAGATCAAAATGATCAAAATGTTCTCTTTGAGCCTCTAAATTAGTTATAGCATCTGCAAGCTAAAATTCTAACTCATCTTCAAGTCTTGGAAAATAATCATTTCTACAATAGTTGGTGAAGAAGCTCATTCACACTTTTGGTTGAAGGGAGTGCTTTAATTGGTGAAAGTCACTTGAAACCTTTGTATGAAAATTGAAAATTCAGCTATGAAAACATCCAGCATTTAAGGTTCACATGCATGACAAAATATGTGACTTTGGGCAGTCACTTAAAGGCTCTGGGGTTTATTTTCAGTTTTCACTTGTGTAAAATAAGGGTTTGGATTGGAAGCTTTAGTTCTAAACTACATCCCAGCTCTACAATTCTCTTCATCTGTTCTCTAGTTATTCTCAACATGGATTCTCTGGATCCTTAGAGTCTTCAAAAGTATCAAGGAGGAGATGGTTCACAAACCATTTCCAGCATTGTTTAAAAATCAAGAAATTGTACATTTACTCATGAAAATACTATATAGGACAAAATTCCAATTGCCTGACTTGGTGATCGATCACATCAACTCAGTGTGAAAAAATTGCAGAAACTCTTTATTGAGTATCAGCCTCCTTGCTCCGGTATTACTATTATCACATGTAAATGTTTTCTCCCATGACCTGTCCCAAAGGTTTGTTATGAAGATAATATGACCCTAAGTGTGAATGTCTTTATAACCCCAAAGGCACAAGCAATTCTTATTACTGTTAATCTGGGTGTAATCCCCACCCCCACGACCTGCGGCTACCAGTATGTCTTTGTGCCTCTGCCTCCGTCTCTCCTTTGTCTCTCAATTTCTGTCTCTCTCTGTCTCTCTGTCTCTCTCACACAAACACACACACAGAGCACACAGTTTCACAGAAACACAAGCCATACTGTAGATGAGATACCCATGCTGGGGCCATTATGGAGGAGGAACAGTTTCCTTCAGAGTAACTGACACGTGATAGCAGCACATATCGGCATAGGCAAGTGGCCGAACAGCGTACTTCAGCTCCTGCCACCACAGCTTCTCTTAATGGGAGAAAACATTTCTATGTGACAATAGTACTACCCGAGCAAGGAGGCTGATGCTCAATAAAGAGTTTCTGCAATATTTTCACGAGGATGCAAATCATACTAACTGGCTCCCAGCTCTGGAAGGCAGAAGGGCTAGGGGCTTCTTTAAAATAAAGCTATCTGGGGTGGGACTCCGACCTAAGTCCTTTCGGGATGGCCGGGGGAGCTGACAAGGCTATTCCCCTGTGTGCAGTCAGCTGTCTCGTGCTCACTGAACAGGGTGCTTGCTAGTTACTCAGACTTCTCAAACATGCGGGTTCCCAAACATGCTGGTTCTGTCTTCCTCTGCGCTCACCTGTCTTCTAAGCAGGACATAAGAAGAGGATTAGACTTAGACCACCTTCCCATATAGCAAAGGATGATGAGACAAACAGAAGAGATGTGAAGACTGCTCTAATTTGGAAACAACAAATGAAACATAAAAACATAATGTCTGCAATGGTGTATTTCTTAAACTCTGAAAGGCTGTTACATGAAATATATGTCAAGATTTGTGCTAAAGAGACCAGTGGTGGAGGACTTTAGGCCCTCAAGGAAAAGAAAATGCTCAGCAGCTCCATTCAGGAGGCATGCTGAACATGGGTTTGATTTGAACCTCAACAACCTAGGCTGTACTGTTCTACAGTCTAGGACATGAATGCATTAGCACTTGGACTAGGGCTTGAATTGCAAATTTGATTTTTGTTGTTCATATTAAAAAGCTACACCAGATGCTTGGAAAACATTAGGATTTTGCCAGCTAGGGAAGGGAAATATTATCATTCTATTTGTATTTGGAAGATTCAGGAAGCATTCTTTCTCTGTTGCAGTTCTGACTATCTGTATCAGTGATTTTTTAAAAATAATAATAGCTAAGGTTTAGCAGGTGCTTACTGGGACCAGATTTGAAGCTCAATGTTTTCCATATTAGTTTAGTGAAGTTTATCCTCACAGTAACTCTATGATCCAGTTATTAGTAACCTATTTTCCAGATAAAGAAGCCAAGGCTTAGGAGAGATTGAATATGTTTTCCAGGATTCATTCATTCAGTCATTCATTCATTCAGCAAGTATTTATTGAGTGTCTGCTGTGAGCTGTTGGGGACCCAGTAGTGGAAATAAAAAAATTTAAAAAAAAAACAGAGAAAAACCCCTGCCTTCTTGTAACTTATTTTCTACTGGAGGGTATCATAACTAACATTTACTACAGATAAGGCAACTTTTATATGTATTAACTCTTAGGTGGGAGATCTTGGGCTTGAACCCAGATATTCTAAATCCAGAGGCTGTGCTATACTATATTACTGTAGTATACTGCATCACACAGCTAGGCCTGCTCAGCTGGCAAGATGTGGAACTTAGACTTCACAGCCAGACCTGTCTCTTTTCAGGGTCTTCACCGCCACCATGCTGCCTCCCATTTTACAGAAGAGCAAACAGAATTTTTCCTTATTCCTTCATCCTGCCCCATCCATTTCATGGGCTGGAACAGAATCATGGATGGACCTGCACTTTCTAAGATGTCAGGTTCATTTTTAAGACAAGTGCTTTTTTCTTGAAGGTTAATATTGCTTCAGGAAGTGCTCAGGGCTGCAAGCCATGTTTTCTTTAGGCCCTCAAACTGTGACATTTGAATTCGCTACTTGTTTGGAGCTTTGCTCGTGTCTCTGCCATACCTTTGATCAGATCCATGGTTTCTGGATTTGTTCATTAAATAATGTAATTTTCCAGCAGTTTTGACATACTATGACAGCTTGGTATATATAAAAGTATTTTCTTCTCTTTCCTTTTTCTGTTTTTTTTAGGTACTGGGGGCTGGGGAATGAGCCCCGGTCCTGGTATATGGGAAGCCAGCACTTAAACACTGTGCCACATCGCTTCCCCTGAGTTGGGTTTTTCCTTAGTTTTACTTGTTTGTTTTTGTTTTTTTAGGAGGCACTGGGAACTGAACCTGGGACCTCCCTTGTGGGAAGCAGGAGCTCAACTGCTTTGAGCCACATCTGCTCCCAGTATTTTCTTTTAAGTAAAAACAAATCCAGTGTTTTCCAGTAAGGGCCTCGTCTTGTCTTGAGCAGCTCAAGAGCTGCTAGAAAGTGACTGCAGAGTTTGGTATTGCGATAAAAAATTATAAAATTTAGGAGCAAGGGTTAGACTGCATTTTTACACAAGAATTCTTTCCACTCTGTTTACTTTTAAAAAGAAATGATCTACTTATGAGAAAGCACCTAACAATCAATTGGCATGTCTTTGAATTCACCACGACACCCCCAAATTTGTTTTATTATAGATAGGGCTTCTCTCCAGCCTTGGCAGTTCCGTGCATGAGGGCCGAAGTACTGGGTCAGAGGGAATCCTACTCATCTCTTCTATTGGTTCTATGATATGCATCACCTTTATCAAGAATAGGAGAGTACCCAGGATCAAGGACTTTAGGGTCAGGACTGTCTCTGCTCTTCCTCTCTCTCTGCTCCATTCTGCCTTCTGCCTTCAACACTGTGGTTACTGAAACCCCTCTTAACCCAACCTAGTCTTTCCTTTGTCAGTCAGCAAGCATTTCCCTGGTACATGCTCTATGACAAACTGTTTCACCAGAGCCAAGGCATTTGCCCTTTCTAACAGAAGGAACAGGAAGGGAACAGAAAGATGAATTAGATTTGTAGTTAATAGGTTCATAGAGTTAGCAAAATGTTTCTTAACATTTTGGAAACTGTTAAATGGACATAGCACTCCAAGGTAAGCGATACTGTCACTTCCATTACTGGGAATATAGAATCTCAAAGTCAAGCATTCCTTATGGTCAATAGGGCTCTCCTGTTCCAATTAAATTCACATTTTTCAGCCCCAGTGAATTAGATAACAGATTCATTCATTCAATTTGCAAATATTTATTTACCACTGTCATGAACCAGTTCACTATGTGTAGCCCTGCAGATACATAGTAAGCAAATTAGCCACGGTCCCTACGTTCTTTTTTTTCTTTTTCTTTTTAAAGGAGTTTTAGATTATATAAATGTTACATTGAAAATTTGGTGATTCCCATATACCCCACTCCCTCTCCCTCCCACACTTTCCCCCATTAACGACATCTTTCATTAGTGTGGTACATTTGTTACAATTGATGAAAACATATTGAAGCATTGCTACTAAGCATGATCTATAGTTTACATTAAGTTTTACCCTTTGTACCACACAATTTTACAGGTTTTGACAAAATGTATATTGGGTTGTGTCCATGTAATATCATGCAGAACAATTCCAATGTCTTCTCCCTTGCCTCAGAACCTCTGGTGACCACTGCCTTTATATCAATATTACAAGTTCGTCCATTACTAGAATAATAATAAGTCTACTTTAGTCCATAGTTGCAATCCTCCCTTATGTTTGTTTGTTCCTCTATCTTGAGGATTTGAGGATGGTGATGCCCACTCTGCTTCTGATTGAGAGGGGGCTAA
>JAQZBX010011005.1:0-43452 GCA_029593785.1 Cabassous unicinctus | reverse complement strand
CAGATTTTCTAATTTCAAAACTAACAATATGCAAGCAAAATGTTTGAATTGTATTCTATATTAATTTACATTAAAACTAAGCACAAATAATGCACTCTAGTTAAGGAAGGATAAATATGCTTAAATCATTTAGGTAGAATTTAACTGATTTCTGACAATTTCCTTGAGATGTATAAAACATTCTATAGATGAATCAAGGGATGGATAGGTATTTTATAACAGAAGTATATTAAAATATAAATTGTAGAATCCAGTTGGAGGGCATATTAGTGTTTGGGCTTAAATTCTTTCAACTTTGATGCATGTTTAAAAATATCAAAATAAAATGAGATTAAAATGCCATTTTAAAAAATATGACAGAAAATGGATCCTTTACATCCTTTGCAAATATTCTGTTCTATGAAAAATATTAGCTGTAAACTTAAAATGTAATTTTTCTAAAATATTTAAGGAATGTTCAAGCAAAAATGTTTGCAACCTAAATACCATTCTTTTGGTGGTATTTATTTCATAGGATACTACATCAATTTATAGATAAAACAACTACATGCAGGTAAACATTTATTAAATTGTCCTATTTTTAAAACTAACAATGGGAAGGAAGGTTATATGATAAAAGTGTTATCATTTCAATTCAACTGATTTAAAATAACTGCCAAGAACTCCAAAGCTATAACACATGTATGTGAATAATTCACATTATTGATAATGATATTTTGATTTGTGATAGAATTTTCCTATTGCCTTTATTTACACAAGTTCTATTCTATTATGTAAACACTAAGTTTTTCTCTCCTTGTTTAAAAAATCTATGTGCACAAATATTTATTTCTTTGTAGAAAAACTTGCCTGAATTAGCATAGAAAGTTGAACATACATGGTATTTTTTTCATGTATTTCCTTGGTTAATGTAAAAGGCATCATATAAATTACAGTGTATAGCTCAGTAGATGTTCTTTTCTTGATAAACCTATGCTCTTGAGAAATTAAGACTTTAAATTACAAATAAACTCACTAAATGAGTGCAATAACAACAATCATTCTTCCAACCTATGATCAAAGAATATCTTTCCATTTATTTAGTTCTTTGATTTATTTCATCAATCTTTCATAGTTTTCCATATACAGATGCTACACATAATTTGTTAGATTTATACCTTAGTATTTTTTGGTGCTTTTGTAAATGACATTATCTTATACATTTCAAATTCCAGTCATTTGTGGCTGGTATGTAGGAAAGTAATTGATTTTTGCATATTGAACTTCACATCATGTGGCCTTTCTATATTTCTTTATTAGTTCCAGGAGTTTTAAACATAGATTCTTGTATTTTTGCACTAGCTAAGATTCACAGAAAAATGTTGAATTGGTGTGGTGAGTGATTTTTCTTTAGCTTGTTCTTATGATGGATTACTTTGATTGATTTTCTAATGTTGAACCAGTCTTGCTTATCTGTAATAAATCCCTTTGTTAATGGTTTATAATTCTTTTGTGGATAGCTGCATCTATGTTCATTGGAGATACTGGTCTGTAGTTTTTCTTTCTTGTGACGTCTCTGTCAGGTTTTGGTTTTAGGGTAATCCTGGCCTCATTTAATGACTTACGAAGTGTTTTCTCTGCTTCTATTTCCTGGAAGAGATTGTGGAAAATTGAAATTCTTTCCTCTTATATGTTTTGGAGAATTTACCAATGAACACTTCTAGGACTGGATTTTATTATTTTGGGGGTGGTGGTGGTTATTCATTATTTATTCAATATCTTCCATATATAGGGCTTTTCAGATGATCTATTTCTTGTGTGAGTCTTAGTAGTTTATGTCTTTCATGAAATTGTTCCATTTCACCTATCTTATCAAATTTGTGGAATGGAGTTATGATTCCTTTTTATGTCCTATATTAGATTATTAGGTTTCCTCCTTCCCTTGTCTTTTTCTTCTTCTTTTTCTTTGTCTTCTACCAGTCCTCTCATCTATTCTCTCCTCTCCCCTCCCCTTCTCTCTGTATCTACTCCTCCCTTCTCTCTCTCTTCCTCTTATGTTTACCCCTCATTTTTATCCTCCTTCTCTTATTCTCATCCCCTTCCTCTTTTCTACCTCTTCCTCCTTCTCCTTCTACTTTGTTTTTGTGATTGCTTTACTTTTGATTGAATACATCATTAACTTATCATAGTTTTCCAGTAATATTGTATCACTTCATGTATAGATTAAGAAGTTTGCAAACTTATAGTTCAAAAAAGTATTATTTAACTCCCATATTTACCATTTCCGGTACTTTTACTACCTTAGTGAAGATCCATCTTTCCACTATTTACCATTTTATTCTGCTTGGAACACTTCCATTAAGGTTTCTGGTAGTTCACGTGTGCTACTGAAGAACTTTCAGTTTTTGTAAATCTAAAATGACTTCATTTTGTCTTTATTTTTGTGAAATATTGTTGCTGCTGGTTATAGAAGTCAAAGTTGATAAATGTTGTTCTACTGTCTTCTGCCTTGCATTTTTTCCCAAAAAGAAATATTATATCATTCTTCTGTTTCTTTAATTTCATCAATATTATCTTCTTCAGTTTTCTAGTATGCTGTTAATTATATTCAATGCATTTTCAACTGTCATATTTTCCATCTCTGAAAATTTGTCTTTTTATATCTGTGCTGTTTCTCTTTTATATACTTGTGATTTCCTCTACCTTTTGAATGTATATAATATATTTATAATGGCTCTTTTCATGTAATTCTAACATGTCTCTTTTCTTTGAGTGCTTCTATTGGTTGATTTTTCTCTTTCTTATGGGGCAAGATTTTCCTGACTTTTTTGCATATCTGATTGTTTTTATTTGTGGGCTATCATACACTGGATTTTTAAAAAAATGTTTTAAATATTTTTGAAATTTGTTCTGAGATGCAGTTAATTTACTTGAAAAAGTTTGTCCTTTCAAGGCTTGCTTTTTTAGCTTTTCTGGTACAGACCAGAGCAGCCTTTATTCTAGGGCTAATATGGCCTCAGTACTGAAGCAATAGCCTTTTGATTACATTCCCTGATGCCCTTGTATTATGAAATTTTCTCCACTTGGATATTGGAAACATGAACAATTTTCAGCCCTATGTGATCAAGGGGGAATTTTCTACTTACTACTTTTCCTTGATTCTTTCCATGGCCTTAGGTAGTTTCATCAGACACATGCCCTCATCAGTACTCAGCTAAAGACTCAATGAAAACCTTTTGTAAATCTTCACAGTTCTCTGACTACAGAGCTCGCTCACTCCAGGATTGTGCCCTGTTAATTAAAACAGATTTGTTTGTCTATTCACTCAAAATGACTGGTGGGTTCTGTTTAGGTTGCCTCTTTCTATGGTGAAGCCTATAAACATTCTCCCATCAGTACATTGGGTCCATTGTACCTCTCACTTCATTTGTTTCTTTTTGTTCAAAGATATATAGTCTGTGCTGACAGCTGTCCAGCATCTGAAACCTGCTATTTAAAGCATGTTTGTTTTATTTTTAGCTGATTCTGTAGGTTGTCTTTTCATTTTCTTGATAATTACCATCAATGCAAAGAGTTTTAAATTTTGATAAAATCAAATTTGTCTATTGTTTCTTTTGTTGCGTGTGCTTTTGGTTTTGTATCTAGGAATTCATCGCTGAATCCCAGGTCATGAATATTTCATCTATGTTATTTTATAAGATTTTTATACTTTTAAATCTCATATTTAGGTCTGTGATCCATTTTCAGTTGAGTTTTTGTGTATAGTGTGAGGTAGGGCTCTAACTTCTTTCTTCTGCCTGGTATATCCAGTTTTCCCAAAAGCCATTTGATGAAGGGGCTACTCTTTCTCTGTTGCATATACTTAGCATCCTTGTCAAAAATCAATTAGCCTAGATTTCTGGATCCATTTATGGACTCTCAGTTCTGTTCCACTGATGTATTTGTTCACCTTTTTGCCACTTTGTACTACAATCTGAAATTGGGAATTATCAGTCCTCCAAATCTGTTCTTTTTCCAGATTGTTTTGCCCACTTGGGTCCCCTTACAGTTCCATATGTATTTGAGGATAAGTTTTTCCTTTTCTCCAAAATAAGCTGCTGAAATTTTGATAACAATTTAATTTAATTTATATATTGTTTTGAATAATATTGACATAGTAACAATATTAACGTTCCCAAACATAAACATGGAACTCCCTGCCATTTATTTAGGTCTTCTTTAACTTCTTTCACCAGTTTTTTGTAATTTTCACTAAAAAAATCATTGGTATATTAGGTTAAATATGTTCCTAAATATATTATTCTTTTAGTTATTATTGTAAAAGGAATAATCTTTGTAATTTCCTCTTTGGACTATTCGTTGCTAGTGTATAGAACACCTTTTTTTTGCATGAGGGTTGAGCTTATACTCTAAAGCATTGCTGAACTTATTTATTAGCTCTAAAGTTTTCCTGTGGATTCCTTTGGATTTTCTATATATATGGTCATGTAATTGCCAATAGAGATAGTTTCACATCTTCCTTTCCTATTTGGATATCTTTTGTTTCTTTTTCTTGCTTAACTTCTGTGTCAACATTTTTTTTGCGAAATTGAATAATAGTAGTGAAATCAGATATCCTTGTCTTGTTCTTGATCTTAGGGACAACACGTTCAGTCTTTCACCAGTAAGCCTAATGTTAGGTGTAAGTTTTTCATAAATAGCCTTTATCATGTTTAGAAAATTCCCATCTAGTCTCACTTTCCTGAATAATTGTATTAAGAAAGGATGCTGAAATTTAATCAATTTAAATTTAAGTTAATTACTGATAAGGCAAGATTACTTCGTCCATTTTGCTAATTTTTGTCCCTCAATCTTCAAATGCTGCCTTTCTTTTGGTTTAGATGATCTTTTATACTGAGCCATTTTGAATCTCTAATCCATTCCTTTTGTTCCTTTTGTGTAAATTTTTAAGATATTTTCTTTATGATTACCATGGGGATTATATTTAGCATCTTAATTCTATTACAATTTAGTTTATGTTAATTCCAACTTGACTTCAACACCCTATACATCCACTGTACCTATATCCCTCAGTTCCTTGCTTTTTATGTTGTTCTCACAAATTCAACTTTATACATTGTGTGTCCAGTAACAAACATCTGCACTTGATTTTTGTGCATTTGAATATTAAGCCTTATAAGATGGAAAAGACAGCATTACAAATTAAAAATGCAATTATGCTTTCCTTATATTTACCCATATTTTTACATACTGGAGGATTCTATTTTTTCAAACAGTATTGATTTACTGTCTAGTGGACTTTCAACAAGAAATGCCCCCTTTAGCATTTCCTATAGGGCAGGCCTAAGGGTAATGAGCTCCCTCAGTTTTTGTTTGTCCAGAAAATGTCTTAATTATTCCCTCAGTTTTGAAGGACACCTTTTCCAGGTATGTTATTTTTGAGTAACAATGATTTTAGATTTTGTTTCAGCATTTTAAATATGTCCTCCCACTGCTTTCTGGCCTCCAGAATGGTTTCTATTGAGAAGTTAAATGTCAATTTTATTAAGGATCCCTTGTGTATAATGTGTTACTTCTTTCTCACTATTGGTATTATTTTGCCTTTGTCCTTGGCATGTAACAGTTTGATTATAATGAGTCTCTGGATAGATACGTTTGGCTTCATTCTGCTTATTCATTGAGCATCTTGAATTTGTATATTCATATCTTTCATCAGTTTAGTGGAATTTTCATCCATTATTTATTTAAAATGTTTATCTGGCCCTTTAACTCTCTCTTCTCCTGGGCTTCTTATGAGTGTATATTCGTGCACTTGTTTGTGTATCACAGGTTCTTCAAGCTCTCTTTTCTTGTATTCTTTTTTAAAATTCCCTCACTTTAACCTAGACAATTTCAATTGTTTCATTTTCTTCATTGATCCTTTTTTCTATCTCCTTCAATCTGCTTCTGAACAACTCTATTGAAATTTTTTTAGTTCAGTTATTGTATTTTTGAATTACAGAATTTCCATTTGGTTCTTATTTATGATTTCTATTTCATTATTTAAATTCTCATTTTTTTCTATATTGTTTCCCAATTTCCTTTAGTTCTTTGTCTTTGTATTTCTTTAGTTCATTTATATCATTTATGAAAGTTGTTCTAAGATCATTAACTCTTAATTCCAGACACTGGGCTTCTTTTGAAATTTTTTCACCAATATTTTTTTCCTGGCACTGTATCATACTTTTTTTGTA
The DNA here is from genome assembly GCA_029593785.1 of Cabassous unicinctus. Lineage (NCBI taxonomy): Eukaryota > Metazoa > Chordata > Mammalia > Cingulata > Chlamyphoridae > Cabassous > Cabassous unicinctus. The sequence continues at coordinate 37,240 of JAQZBX010011005.1, read as the reverse complement.
TCCTTTTATGGATACAAAAAAAAATTTTTTTTTGCAATATTTTCTCAAGTACTGGACATTCTGAGTATTATGTGGTCACTCTGGAAATCTAATTGCCCCACACTTCACTCTGTCAGTCTAACAATAAAAAGAAAAGTAAAGAAAGAAAATAAAAGCAAAATATGGGAAGAAAAAAAGAGAGGAAGAAAAAAAGAAAAGTAGTACTAACAGATTAAAAAAATCACTCCTTCCACACACACACATACACACACACACAGTGAGGTGACTGCCTCTTCAAGTTTCTTGTCAAGTGTTGGTGGGAAGTCAGGATCAGCTATTGTCAAGGCCAAAACCTAGGCAAATGTCCTTCCTCATCCCTCAGGGATCCATCAGACCTCAAAACACAAAGCAAAAAAAGCAACAACCAATCAACCAGACAAACAGAAACAAGTGCACTGGTTCATTATATCCCAATGGATGCTGATAGAAACCCAGTAACATTGTTGGCCAAAGGTCCAAAACTAAAGCCAACTCTGGTACTGATCCCTTAGGATTCTCGCAGAACAACCTCAACCCTCAACTCCAACTTTTGGAAGAGTATTCCTCTACCAGCCCATGGCCCCACCCAGTTTCTCTGAGAATCCAAGTCATGTTGCCACAGCTGCAGTCATGGCTATCGCTGAGAAATGCAAGCTGGTTATTGGTTTACACTTTCACATACAAAAGCTGAACTTTCAGCAGTCTTTCACTTACTCTGGCCCTCTTGTAGTTGTTCTAAATGTTCGTTCTGTTTCTAGGGTTACTATCAGGTTAAATCCAATCTCTTTTACCAACTTTTTCATTATTCTAGAGAAGGATGCAATTGTAAAACTTCCTATATCATGATTTTGCACATATACCAACTCTAGTTTTATTTCATTTTATTTTATTTTATTTTATTTATCTTAATTATTAGAGGATTTGTAGATTTACAAAAAAAGTCATTCATGAAATACAAAGTTACTATATACCACCCTTTTCTTAACAACTTGCATTCATGTGTTACATTTGTTACAATTCAAGAAAAAACATTTTTTATAATTGTACTATTAGCTATCCTTTATAATAGGGCTCACTTTTTGTGTTGTACAGTCCTATGTTGCTTTGCTTTTTAAATTTTTGCTCTAATAACATATCTATAACTTAAAATTTATCTTTTTAAACACATTCAAATATATAGTTTAGGGCTGTTAATTACATTTACAATATTGTGCTACCATTACCAACATCCATTACCAATACTTTACAATCAACCCAAATAGCAGTTCTACAACTTAAGCATTTACTCTCTATTCTCTGCCCCACACTGTCCCCTCATAACTTATATTCTAGATTCTGACTCTATGAATTTGCTTTTTCTATTTAGGTTCATTTTTGTGCACAATTTAATTCATCATGTGACCCAGCGGTTTTTTTTTTTAATGGTGATTGTATATAATTTTAGTTATATTTTGCTTTTATCCCCAAAATTTATTGAAACAGCTTTCAAAATTTAATATGCAAAGAAAAATCACATTGCAGAGATTTACAATTTATTTGCAAGTGAAAACCTTTGTATTCATTTTCCATTTTCCTAGAAAGAATTCTGGATATTGTTTCAGGCATAAAATTCAAAGTTCACAAATTTCCATGTGAGAAATTATCTGTAGAATGCATTAATTCCACATATAATTGTATGGGCGAGCTTAATATGTGAGGGGTAATTCACATTTCTGATTTCACAATATAAAATTCCTTTGTTAGAAATATTTGCCTAGAGAAATTATCTCAGGGTTCTCCACCAATGTTTATTGTGCATATTTTTATTACTGTTGAATAAAATGATTCAGCAATTGTCAAGAAACTATTCTTAATTGTTTGCAACTTTCTCTGCAAATATATATACATTTCCATGGTGTCTAAATTTCTAATATTTTAATAATTTTTATATACTCTTACAACTAGATCTCAATAGAATCTGATTTATTGCTCACAAATTTTCTCAATATAAAATCAAAATTACAAAATGGTTGAACACATTTTGAGCTTAAAATATTTTCCATTTATTTCCTTTCTTTTCATTGTAGTTTTAATACTTATTTTTCTAGCCATTTTTGTTCCATGGAGTACTATATTGTTCACCTCTAAGCTCTGGTCTTTAGCATTTGCTTTTACTGTAGTTCTAGAACTTAATCATGTGTTGACTAAAATGTTTTCCTAATTGTATTGTGGATGTAACAACTGCACCAGGTATACTGTGAAAACTATGAGGATGCTCCCTACATTATATTTAGTAGGAAAATCCAACACATCCAGTGTTGAATTTTTAGAAAGAGTATGTTCTTGTTGAGTTCATCTTCCTTTTTTGCCAAACAGGAATCCATTTACAATATCATTTTTAAGTCTGGATTTAATTATATATGTATAAAAATTTGTTATACATACCAGTTAGGATATTAGGAGATTTACATTAATTTGATGTGTTTTCTTTTTATCTGTGTTATATATAGGTGACAATCATTGAAAGCCAGCAAAAATGAGAATATTAGGTAGCACAATGGGTTACTTTTGGATCTCTAGTGCCTATAACTAGCTTTAAAAGTTATATTTATTGATCAAATAAATGAAAGAATAAATAATTGTTTCCTAATGTGCTTTGTTGATTAGAGATGATTGATAAATAAATTGGATATTTCCTTCAATAATTTTTAAATGGTTTATTTTGAAATTATTTCAAACTTACAGGACAGTTGCCAAAATAATGCAAAACCCATACAGAGAACTCCAACATGGCCCCCACCTAGATACCTATATCCAACACCATTTAACATTTAGCCACATTTTCCCTAGAATTATCTCTCTCTATCTACCTATCTTTCTATATATCTATCTCTTTTCTAAACATATGAGAGTACGTTGTGTACATCATGCTTCTTGAACACTTAATACTTCCAGGTACATTTCCATAAAACAAGTATATTCACTTATATAACTACCTTAAATACAGTTATTAAGTTCCAGAAATTGATGTAAAGTTTATAGTTTATGCTCCATTTTTTTTCCATATGTCCTCATAATGTCCATTTGGGCATGTTTTCCTCCATTATTAGATCCAATCTATGTTCAAGTATTGCCTTAATTGTTATTGTTTCTCTAATCTCTCTCTTTTTCAATTATGAAAACATATATATAGAATGAAGTTTCCATTCTCAACCACTCTCAAGCATACAGTAGGAATAGTCTCACTCACAATGTTGTGCTACCTTCACTACCATCTCTTACCATAACATTCCCATCACCACACACAGAAACCTTGCAATCATTATGCCTCAATTGCACCTTCTTCTTCCCTCTTTACCCCAGTGCACTGTACTTTATTTCCAGGCTTTTTGAAATTCTGTGTTCTAGCTATTTCATATAAGTGGACTCATATAATATCTATCCCTTTGTGTCAACTAATTTCACACAACATGATGTCTTCAAGGTTTATCCATGTAGTAGCATGTATCAGAAGTCCATTATGTTTTAAGGCTGAAAAATATTCCATCATACATATGCACCACATTTTGTTTACCACTTATTTACTGATGGACTTTTTGGGTTGCTTCTACCTTTTTGCTATTGTGAATAATTCTGCTATGAAAATTGGTGTAAAAATACATGCCAAAGTCCCTGCTTTCAATTCTTTGGAAAATATACCTAGAAATGGGGTTTCTGGGTCATATGTTAGCTCTATGTTTAACTTATTGAGAAACTGCTAAACTGTGTTTCACAAGAGCTGCACTATTTCATATTTCCACAATGTACTAAGGTCCCATTTCTTCACATCCTTTCCAACACTTCTAACTTTCCGGGTTTTTTGTTTTATTTTATAATATCCATTCTAGTGAGTGTGAAGTGTTATTGTAGTTTTGATTTTCATTTCCCTAATGGCTAATGATACTAAGCATTTTCTCATGTGTTTGTTAACTATTTATTCATTATCTTTGGAGGAATGTCTCTACAAGCCTTTTATTCAATTTTGTAGTGAGCCCCCTAGAATCCATTCTCATTTATTTCTGTGCATATTTTCCAATATTTTCTTTGTGGTTACCATGGGGCTAAATATACAGTAATCTCATGTGGTTTGATACCAATTTAATTTCAATAGCATAGACATACTATGTTCCTATACCCAACTGCTCTCTGCCACCTTTTTGTAGTTCTTGTCACAAATTCCCTGTGTATATAAGTCCCAAACCATTGATTTATCATTACTTTTATGCATTTGCATTTTAGATATGGTAGAAAGTAAAAATTGTGGTTATAAACCAAAAATCTTACAGTACTGACATTTATATTTACCCAGACTTCCACCTTATCATAGATCTTTGTTTCTTCATGCAGCTTCCCTCTTTTTAGTGTCCTTTCCTTTCAACATGAAAAGTTCCCTTCAGCATTTCGTGTAGGGCTAGATTAGTGGTGATGAAATCTCTCAGCTTTTGTTTATCTGGGAATATCCAAAACTCTCTCATTCTTGAAATAAAGTTTTGCAAGATATAGAATTCTTGGTTGGCAATTTTTTGCTTGAAGAACTTTAGTATCTTCTTGCCTCAAGATTTCCCATGAGAAATGAGCATTTAGTTTTATTGAGGCACCCATGTACATGACATATAACTTCTCTCTTGTGGGTTTCAGAATTCTCTATCTTTTTCATTCAACAGTTTGTTTATAATATGCATCTGTGTGGGCCTATAGGGTATAACCTGATTAGAGTTCATTAATATTTATGTATGTGTGTGTGTGAGTATATATATGTATACATCTTTCATTAAATTTGTGACATTTTCAGTCATTATTTTCTCATATATTCTTTCTGTCCCTTTCTCCTTTTCTTCTCTGTCTGAGACTCTACAATGTGCATGACTGAGATTTCCTTGAATTCCAAGAGGAAGAAAAAAAGAAAGTTTGAAAGAAAGAAAGAGAAAATAACTCTGTATTTTTCAGTCTTTGCAGATTGGCCTTTGTAAGTGCTCTCCTTCAGAGTTTAGCTATCTTAGCAATAAATTTAGAGACTAGCATGAGGCCAAGTGTAGGGTTCTTCCCAGTCTTTTCTGCATATGCATCCCTAGGAATTCCCTCTTTCCATGGATCCAAATTCTCCCTTTTCTCCCTATTTCCTCATGGTCTCTGGTACTGCACTGAATATCCTATAGCCAGCCAAACTTCCTCCCAAGCAGCTGCAATTTGAATTTTTTCCTACAGTATTGTGTAGAAGAGCTCTGTGAGCTGCCTCTACACAGTGGGTAATTTCTTAGACAGTAAGCCACAATGTTTACCCTGGTTTAATCCTTCAGGCTGTCCCACATAGACTGGCATAGACATACATCTTCCCAGGATGTGTGAGAGGGTTACTTTACTCCCCCTGGAGCCTCACACCAGTAGTCAGGACCAGATCCACACTGAGCCAGTGAGGGGCCCGCCAGGGAACAATGAGCAGGTTTTCCTATCATTTTGTTTTAGTTAGGCTAATAAAAAGAATTTTTTGAGAAATTGGGGAAAAGAACAGAGCTTGCTGAAAAATGGGAGAAAATGATGGAAATCCACACCGAGATTTGATGCGGTCACCTCTAGGCAGAAAGAGAGGGCTTTGACTTGTGTGGTCACTTTTTAAACTATTGATTTTTCCTCCCTTTCCTAATGCTAAGTGGAGGGGCCTAAGCTGTTATTGGTTACCCACCATTGGTAGGGGCCAATGGTGAGACCTGTTTGGAATATCTGGGGCCTCCCATCGGCCCCAGAGAAATTCCCAACCAGAAACTTAATGTTGAGGTCAAGGTCTTGACAGGGTCTCGCTGCCAAGTTGTCTGTTGGTCATGCTGTCTGCCAGGCCAGCCTCCTTCCCCCTTTCAGTATACTAACCTGCCTAAATTCCCTACTCAGAGAGTTCAAGCCATTAGTCTTAAGGTGGTGCTAAGGGGCCATTCCTACCATTTTTAAGATGCCTTTTTCTTTTTCTTGATTCAGCACTTGCACTGTTACTGCAACCGTTTAATCCTTTACTGGAACTTTCAGAAAGATGGCTCTGCCAGGTTTTGCTTGTTGCTTAAAGTTTCTGTGAGGGGACTGAGACCTGGAGAATCTCACTCTTCCGTCTTAATGACTGGAATCTATCCAGCAATTATATTTTAATAGAAATCACCTGTTCTGTATGTTTTGTCATTTTGCTTTTTGTTCATTTCACTAGCTGTTTGAGTTCTCTAATGCATGTCAGTATCTTCTTTATCTACCAATGGGTCTCTTAACTCTCAAGGCTATTGGAATTTTGAACTGTGGGACACCCATGAATTGTGAGAGGCGCAGTAGTTTCTGCATTTGTTTTGCACTTTTTTGCATGAGACATGCATCTCAACTCTGTCATTGGTTATGTTAGAAAAAGATCATCTGAGCTGACAAGTGGCTGCCAGCTATAATCCACTGAATCCAGACATTTGTCTTGTCATCATTCTCACTGATGCCTATACATAAAAATAGGTTCATATTCTTGTATTGAGTTTCAGCAGTTGTATTTTCTGGTAAGATTTCATCCATGGCCCCTGGAAAAGAAATGACATTGATGAAGTATCCTATTCCAACTTATGTCTGCCAAACAAAGAAAAATCTGATCTGTGCTATTGGCAAGCTGTACAATCCTAAGAAACACGAACAACCTCAGAGGTACTCAGAAAAAAAAGTTTTCTTGAACACATTGGTTACATGCTTCATTTCTTGAACCCAATTTGCCGTAGACTCAATTTGATATCTCCAAAGTCTACACCAAAAAGTCTATCTTGCCCTTCTAGCATTTCATTCCTCCATGTACAGCAGCATAAATAACCCAAATTTACTTTTGAAATTCCTATAGATATTTAATAATTTTTATTCTTAAATAGAAATATTTTCAACATTTCTTTCTGGCTTACCAGCTGGAACTGATACCCAGGATTTGTATAAATCATTAGAGAAATTATTAGATGTTTTTTATTTGGATTTGGATGGCTAGGCAAACTACAATACAAAAATCAATTCATTATATGAATTAACACTTCTTTCTTTGAGAGCTTTTTACTCAGCTGGATGACTGGTATGTGCTTCAAACATAGCCCAACTCAGTCAATAAGATGGTATGCTCAATAAAATGCACTTGATCTTATTATTCTGATTTGAAATATTCTGACATAAAAAGTTATAAAGAAAATTTAACATAAAGATGTTCTGGTGTAGATGCTGTCTGATTTAGAATTGCTTCTTACTTGATGGAATCCCTCCTATTCTCAATTTAGTGTGTGCCTAAATGGACAACTGTCATTTAATAAGAAGGGATTGTTGAGCCAATATAATTTCTAAAATCCAGAATCACTTCTCAGTTGTTATCTTTTATTACCCTTCAACAGCACTGTAAAAATTAGTACAAATTTCTTATAATATGTTGTTTATTTGGATTATTGGGCATCTTCTTTCACAATTAATTTTCCATTGCAATTAAGATAATTTCTAAAGTTTTTGATGGCCAACAATGGACTCTATGGTCTAGCACATGGGTCGCATTTCTACCTCATTTTGTATACTGTCTACCATCTTCACTGTTCACACTGGCCTTCACGGTGTGCCTGGAATATACCAAGCACACACCCATGTCAAAAAATTTTTTTTAATTTGCTACATCAATTTATTAATGGAAGAAAATCCCCTAATCAAATTAAAAGATGCAGAAATATTCTTCAATAATATTAAATATTAAAGTATTAAAAGGTACTCATTTCTGCTACAATTCATGTTCACAAAATGAAAATTATCTCCATGCAATTTGTAAATGAGAAAATATCAGCATAATTGAAGAATTATGCTTGTTTAGACACATTTTTTTCTGAACATATTAATGGCTTTAAATGATAGAGGTAAGCATTTTTGCAAATGAAGAAAAAATCTTAGGAAATATGAAGACCTTAAAGGAAATGCTGTGAATCTTGAGGAGGAGGCATCTTTTAATGCAAATAGCAGCTGATTTAGTACCTTTAGGGACTGATATAACATCCATCATTTGAAACTATCTGGGGAAGGTGTGTGTCATCTCTTTCTCTATTATTTGAAAAGCTGTCCTTTCTTTATTGCTTTGCAGTGCCATATTTGTCATGTGTCAACAAGATCTCTTTCTAGTCTCTGGTCTACTCGCCTATTTTTGTCAAAGTTTTTGTACCTGTGTTTCCCTCTGTATGAAATTATTTTCCCTCAAATAGCTACATGGGTTAGCCACTTGTATCATTTCAAGTCTTATCCAAGACTTACTCTGAAGTCTTCTCTGACAACCCTATATAAATTAGCATATCTTATCATCATTATTCTATTCCTATACTTAATTTTACGCATAAACCATTATATCTAGGCATTTATAGTTTTTGTTTACTTGTCATTAAACTATTGCTTATTTTTCACTCTAGCTTGTAAATTTAATGAAGGCGAGATTGTGTGTTTGGTTCACTATTATATCTAGGTCACCAGGAACTGATACCTCTAGTTGAACAATGATTATTGTCATCTATTAGAATTGTGCCAGGGCAACTACATTTCACAACTCTAAGTGGGACTCTTGTGAGTTGTACAGTTCACAACCTACACTCTGTATATTAATACCCTAATTGCATTTTTGGCACCTAGAAAAGTGGCTGGTAAAATAGATGCTCCATAAGTATATTTTGGATTATTATCTTTGTAACCTCAACAGAGCATCATTGAAATATCTGGAACCATATATATTTGAGGTTCTTCCATCATCTTGTTGAGATTCAACCAATTCTCAGCTAATAGCTGTTTCAATAAAGGGAAGTAGCACAAACCTGCATTAGAACATTTTCAGTTTTAAGGTCCTAATGGCCCTTTTTATAAGTTAGTGTATATTAAACTGCTATGACATCCAAAACCAAAAATGAATAATACACAAAAACAACAAGTAATTTTTAAAAGAAGCTTTATAGTCCATAAAGATTACCTCAAAAAATAAGGGATTCCCATATACCCCACCCCCTTCTCCTCCCATACTTTCCCATTAACAACATCTTTCATCAATGTGGTACATTTGTTACAATTGATGAACACATATACTAACCATGGATTATAGTTTGCATTATAGCTTATACTTTGCACCAAAAATTTTATTGGTTTGGACATAATGTGTAATGGCCTGTATCCATCATTGCAATGTCATGCAGGACAATTCCAGTGTCCCCAAAATGCCCTGTGTTACTCCTATTATTCTCTCTCCCTCCCCTTAGAACCTCTGGTGTTCACTTCCTTTATATCAATAATACAAGTCTTCCATTACTAGAATAATAATAAATCTACTTTAGTCCCTAGTTGCTTTCCCCCCGTATGTTTGTTGATTCCACATTTTTGAGGATTTGGGGATGGTGATGCCCACTCTGTTTCTGATTGAAAGGCAGCTTATCTCATGGGGGCAGATGGATGGAAATGTCTTGCCTGCAGTTGTAGATATTCTCCGTATTTTGGGATGGGTGTTGTCCATTATCATCCTTTTGTTAGTTGTCCTGGGGTTGAGTCCAATGAACTAGAGAGTAGGTGCTACAACTCCGCTGAGATTCAGAGCTCAATAGGCATATGAACATATTGAAGATTTAAGTCTCTGGGAAATATATTTAATGAGTATAGTGCTAATTTTAGATTCAAATAAAAGGGGTAGAAGAGTCATGTGTAGGGAAATTATAAAAGAGTCTGACTCTGTTACATTGGGGAACATATATTCCAAAGTAAGGACCACTGACTGGGTGCTGACTTCCTGAGATTGTCTGCCCTGCCTATAGTGTCCAGATGTCTCTAAAGCCCTCAGGAGTCCCTCTGTTTGGCATACTTTTTACTGTGGCAATCAATGAGACCTGCTGAGACATGCATAAGCATAACATCTGGAGTGAACTCCTGACTCACGTTGAAATCTCTTAGCCATATAAACTCTTTGTATTTAATATTTCCCTTTTTAGTGAAGATGTTTTTCTAAATGCATTGCTAGTTGGTGCTTGGTAATAATCTCTCAGTGATTATTACCAGTGATCTTCCTCTGTCACAGTTGTGACCCTTCTGCAATCCAAAACCTTTCCAAAAACAAAGCCAAGAAAATAAAGAAATTAAATAATAATAAAATAATAATAATAAATAACAAAATACTAAAATAAAAAAGTAAAATAAATAAAAAATAAAGTATTAAAAAAATTAATGTCTTTCATCACCGTAAGATCTTTTTTCTTCTATGTACAGTAACAATTTCTTCTGTATATTCTCCCAGTGTCTGATTTTTTTTCCCTTAGCTTCAAAAAATATAAGGGATTCCCATATTCCCAACCCCCTCCCCCTCTCCCACTCTCTCCCGTTAATAACATGTATATGGTACATTTGTTATAACTGATGTATAAAATATTGAAGCATTGTTACCAAACACGGTCAGTTGCAGGAATCCATCCTGCAAAGTCTTGCCCGGGTCTGTCCAGCAGAGCCCACGACAGCACAATGAAATTACTCTGAACACGGAGGTTGAGAGAGGTCAGGGGGAGAGCAGCTAAAGCAGCTATTCCCTCTAGCTGATCCCCAGCACACTTTTTATTCAGGATTTTTTCACAGTCAATGTCAGGGTGAACATGCAGGGGAGCAGTCCTGCATGTGAGTGGTGTAAATAATGTCATAAGAATTCCAGGCAGATAATGGGGAAGCAGGATTACAGAAACATTTAGTGATATACTTAGGAGATAAGGTGGAGATAAGGGAGATAAGATAAGCAGGAACTGATAGTGGTGAATTCTCTGTGTGGGCAGAGAAACAGGCCTCCAATCTGTTTCTTAGATGTAAAGATCAGAGGGTTCCCACAGTCAGTGGTTTATATTATGGTTTACATTTTGCACCATACACTTTTATAGGTTTTGAAAAATTTAAAATGGCCTGTATCCATCATTGCAAGATCATGCAGAACAATTCTAATGCCCTGAAAATGTACTATGTTCCATCTATTCTATTCTTCCCTCGCCACCCCGCACCCCTCAGAACCTATGGTAACAACTAATTCAATTTTTGAAGAATAAGGTTTATAGTTTCATGCAATAATATTGAGGGCTTGACATATTAGTCTGTTTTCTTTTATTAGGCACTGTCTATGTTCTCAAGAGATTCTTGCCCCTCTGAGAACATAGCAAGATTCCCCAAGATGGGAGGTTACTATCTTGTTTACTGTGTGGATCACCACCCACTGAAATAACACACTATGACAAGAAGAACACTTTCACATTCTATGGAAGCATGACCCAGGTGCACTCTATCCCTCATATCCCTCCACCCCTGACACCCTACACCAGGAACCTTCTGCTGCCATATTTGCCAAAAGAACATTCCCACCATTGTAGTTTTTAACCAACAACAGATAATTTTTTTTTCTTGCTCACAATAGTCTAAGACAGGTGCTCGCAATTGGCAGGTAGTTCTTTTCCATGTTTGAGTCCAGGACACAGGTTTTTTCTATCTACAGGCACTTGAACCCCCAGAGCCTTATTATCAGTTCTATCACATGTTCAAAGGAAAGAGAATGTACAAGAAGTACACCAATCAGTAAAGAGTCTTTTACAGAAGTGGCACAACATATCTACTCAGTTTTCATTAGCAAGACTAGTCATATGATCATACTAAACTGTAAAGGGCCTGGGAAATGTAATACCTAGCTCTGTAGCTGCTTTCTAGCTATAACTCTATACTATGAGAGAGCATAGGATTTGGGTAAAATCCATTATGAGGAATATCTTCACACATATTTACTTTTACAGATAGAATACATTCAGCCTGCACCCATTAATATCATAAATCATAAATTACAGGATCGTTGGCAGATGCATTTCAGATTTAGGTATAATTGTTGAATTGGTATACTGTGTATTTTATTTCATATAGACTTTAACCCAGATTTGGTATCCCACTTATGCTTACATTCCATTGGCAAGAAATAATCACATGATCACTTCTAAGTTCACAGGAGACGGAAAAGTAAGTCCCTAATTTGGAAGCCATTTCCCAGCTAAACCAAGTATTGATGCTCCCCTCTGGGTTCTCCAGAGGCTTCAGACAGTATAGATACTCCACCAAATGCTTAAAGCATCATATGTAGACTGGGGTCATAAATGTTCTTATGGTATTTAACTATACTAGTGTGGCAGTTTGAGATTATTTATGAATTCCAAAAAGAGAGATTACATTTGTAAACTAGTCTGTTCCTCTGAGTGTGATACCCTTTGATTGTATAAGATTCAGCTGAGATGTCTTTGATTAAATTATGTTACTATTAGGGTTTTGATTTGACCACATCAGGAGGGTATAATTCAGGTTAAGTCTCCACCCCCTTGGTGAGCTGTATAAATGGACACTCATGGAAGAAGACAGTGAAGAGGAGAGAACTTGATCATTTTGGTCCTGCCATGTGACAGAAAGAAGAGGGCTCAAACAGCTAAAGCCCCTGAGAGAGATAAGCCTTTTGCCTCATAGTTTGCAGCTGAAGAGACCAGAGCCCTAAGCACCTGAAAAGAAAGGAGCTCTCCAGTCTATATCTGAGATCAGAAGGCTAGGCCCACGGAGCCATAAGAGGAAGAGGAAAGCTGAACCCTCACAGAGATTGTCACCCATCATGCTTCAACAGGTGGCAACAGACTTTGGTGAGAAAATACCTCTTACTGTACCTTTCGTTGGACTCTTTAGGGCCTTGTAACTGTAAGCTTTTACCCCAAATAAATACCCTTTATAAAAGCCAACAGATTTCTGGTACTTTGCATCAGCATCCTTTGGCTGACTAATGCACTCTGTAACTAATTTGGTACCAGGAAAGTGGAATATAGTCTGATGCAATTACCAAAAATGCTGGAACGTTTTTTATAAATGTGTAAAGGGTATTTTTTGGAGGAATTTTGAGATGCTTGATAGAAAAGGCCTGGACATTTACCTGAAGAGCTTTCCAAAGTAAATTCAGAGAATGTAGTTTGGCTTCTCCTTGCAGCTTATAGCAAAATGATAGACAAGTTAGGTAAGCTGAGAACTGAATTGTTGGGCACAAAGAAACCAGAAACTGATTCCAGAACTTCCAAGCCTCTGGATATCAAGCCCCCAGATGATAGTGCCCCATTAGAGGGCTTAACTAAACTTGGAACTTGTAAACCAGGATTGAAAATGCAGTTATCTAGGAAAGACTTGTGGAAAGTGTTACTGTCTGATGGTTTGGACCCCTACTTCCTGCAAACTATACCAACAAGCTTTTTACAATATCTGTGAACAAAACCACTGTCAGCCTGTACTAAAAGGGACATGGAAGGGAGAGATAGAAGGGAAAACAGCTTTAAGATGAAAACCATGGAAGCTGAGGCCTGAAGTTAAGATATCTCCTTGGTCCAAGAGAGGAACCCTACCCATGTGTCCAGAGAAGGTGAGTTTGCCCCAGCAGTTGAAGAGGGTGGATGTTCAACCCACTGTTCAGGTAAAGTTTTGCCACCTCAGGCTACAGAGAGGGTGGAGCAGATTCCCAAAGGTTGGGGAGAGTGAGTTTGACACCCCATTGCTCTGAGAGTGGTGGGCCTGTCTCCCATAGATTAGGAAGGCCAGGTTGCCAACTCACCGTTCTGTGAGTGTTGGGCCTGTATGCAAGAGATTAGGAAGAATGTTGCTGCCACCTCACTGTACTAAAGGGATTGAGACTGTACCCCAGAGATTGGGGAAAGAGTGGCCATCACTCCAATGTTTTTAGTGGGTGAGATCTGGAGCTCAGTTGACACCCAGATGCTTGATGAGGGTGGAACCAAGGAAATGGCTATTAGGGAAACCTGTGGAAAGGATGGGCCCCCATGATATGCCCCAAGGATGAGAAGAAATCATCATGTTAAGAATGACTCTCAGACTTTGAAATCTAATGGAGTATGCCTTGCAGGTTTTCAGAACTGTAGGGGAGTGATTCATGTTTCCCTCCCAAACTCTCCTTATGGTAATACAAATGTTTATCCTATGTCTGTCCCCTTGTATATTGGAAGCAAATAAATTTTTTTCTAAGTTTCACAGGTCTACATTCAGAGGGGCCTTTTCCCTAAGACAAATTGTGTTTCTATAAATAACTGTGATATGATTTTGTACTTAGCATTGCTAACTGAAAGGATTTGAGGTTTTTTTGAATATTGTAATGTCTTTTTTGGAATTCAGAGGGTGGAGTGTGGCAGTTTGAGATTATTTATGAATTCCAGAAAGAGAGATTATGTTTATAAACTGGCCTGTTCCTCTGGGCATGATACTCTTTGATTGTCTTAGATTCAGTTGAGATGTCTTTGATTAAATTACGCTAAAATTCAGGCTCTCATTCAACCATGTCAGAGGGTGTAACTCAGTTGATTCTCTGCCCCCTTTTTGGGCTATATAAATGGACACTCACAAAAGAAGACATAAGAGGAGAGAACTTGGTCAATTCATTCCTGCCATGTGTCAGAAAGGAGAAAGCTCAAACAGCTAAAGCCCCTGGGAGAGCTAAGCCATTCACCTTACAGTTTGCAGCTGAAGAGACCAGAGCCCTGAGCAGCTGAGAAGGCCTGGAAAGAGACGAGCCCTCCAGCCTATAGTTGAAATCAGAAGAAGCTGGGCCCATGGAGCCTTAAGAGGAAGAGGAAAGCTGAACCCCCGTAGAGATTGGCAACCATCATGCTTCAACATTTGGCAACAGACTTTGGTGATAAAATACCTGTTGTGGTACCTTGATTTGGACTCTTCGTGTAAACTTTTAACTGTAACTGTAAACTTTTACCCCAAATAAATACCCTTTATAAAAGCCAATAGATTTCTGGTACTTAGCATCAGCACCTTTTTTGGCTGACTAATACAACTAGCATTTTCCATGCTCAACCAGCTCCTTCTTCTGCTCTTTTCCCCATTAAAAATAATGGTTTTATACGTTAGACTTAAATATAAGAGCCAAGAAAATTAAGCTTCTAGAAGATGATTTAGGGAAGCATCTATGGGATCTTGTAATAGTAAATTGTTTCAATGAAATAAAAAATAGATAAATAGGATCTCCTCAAAATTGAATATTTTGTGCTTCAAAGGAGTTTGTTAAGAAAGTGAAAAGGCAGCCTACTCAATGGGAGAGAATATTTGGGAACCACTTATCTGATAAAATCCTAATATCCAGTATATATAAAGAAATCTTACATCTCAAAAAATAAAAAGACAAACACTCCATTTTTAAAATGGGTAAGAGATTTGAATAGACACTTTTCCAAAGATGAAATACAAATGACTGAAAAGCACATAAAAAGATGCTCAACATCACTAGCTATTAAGGAAGTGAAAATCAAAACTACAATAAGACATCATCTTATGCTTGTTAGACTAGCTTTTCTTAAAAAACAAACAAACAGAAAACAAGTGTTGGGGAGGATGTAGAAGAGCAGGAACACTCATCCACTGCTGGTGGGAATGTAGGATGGTGCAGCCATTGTGGAGGACAGTTTGGCAGTTCCTCAGGGAGCAAAGTTTAGTATTGCCATATCATCTGGCAATCGCACTACTAGGAATATACCCAGAAGACTTGAAAGTAGGGATGCACACACATATATGTGCACCAAAGTTCATCATGGCATTATTCACAATTGCCAAAAGTCGGAAGCAACCCATGCATCTATCCAGATAAATGGATAAACAAAATGTGGTATATATATACAATGGAATATTAGTCAGCTATAAGAAGGAATTAAGTATTGACACATGTTACACCATGGATAATCTCAAAGACCTTATGCTGAGTGAAGTTAGCCAGTCACTAAAGGGCAAATATTGCATGATTTCACTGATATGGACTAAGCCTATTGAACAGACTCACAGAGATAGAGTCTGGAAGATAGGTTACCAGGAGATAGAAAAGGAGTAGAGAGTGGTGAGCTGATGCTCAATCTGGGCAGAATGTATAAGGTAGATGAGGTGGTTTGGCAGTTGAGTAGTGTCGTGGTAGTGCAGCAATGTGAGCAGAGTCAACAATGCTGGGGTGGGAGTGTAAGTCTTCCTTCTGGAGGAAGGATCAGGTAAACTCTGGTGAGGTTGAGAACTGTGGTTGAGAATACAATTGTGAGAGTGCTCTTTAGGCAGCTATGGCAGGGGAGGATCACTGGTGCATTGTGTGAGTGGTAAGGTTATGTATGGGGAAGGGTGCACCTGGGGCATGTCTCTGTGGAATATGAATGTGTTCTTGTGGTCATAGGGTGTTATCTCAGTGGGTGGTGACCCACACACAACCAAGAAAATATTAAATTCACATCCTGAGAAGTCCTGCTATAGAGTGGCAAGCACTCATTATTAATGCTTGTACTTATAAACCTTATTTTTGTAAAACTGAAACTTTGCCTAATAATATCTATTACCTAAGTGTTACCTCCGGAAAACCTCCTTGTTATTCAAACACGTCTTCTTTCTAAGCAAAACTTAGCAAATAAACTTACTACCTTCCCCCCAGCATGGGACTTGACTCCTGGGAATGAGCCTCTCTGGCACTGAGGGATTAATACCAAGCACCAACCAGCAATGCATTTGGAAAAAGACATTAAGCAAAAGAGGGAAACATTAAATCCAAAAGAGTTTTTACAGCTAAGAGATTTCAAAGTGAGTCGGGAGTTCATTCCAGAAGTTACGTTTATGCACCTCTCAGGCAAATTTCACTATCACAGTAAATAAAGCCTGAAACAGGGGTGCTTGCAAGGGCTCTAGAGACATCCAGACTGAATAGGCAAAGCACACAGCTCCATGATATTAGCATTCCATTAAAAAAATTTACATTACCTTGTGGAATCACCTGAAAATAAATAGCATTCTGTGGTAGATTGTTTAAAAATTGCTCACAAATTATTTTCTTTTCTTCAAGATGTAGTGCCTAATTCTCATCTCCTTAACTATGGGATAGACTCAGTGTAGCAGTTTGGTATTGTTTATGAATTCCAAAAATATATATTGGATTGTGTTTGTAAACTGGTCTGATCCTCTGGGCACATCAGATTTTATTAGATTCAGAGGTTTCACTTTTACTTGATTAAATTATGATTAAGGCTTTGATTTGGTTTACTTGATCAAATTATGATTAAGGCCATGTCAGTAGGATGTTGAGTCCGTGCCCCCTTGATGGGTGGGGACTCACAGAGAAAATAGAGAAGAGGGAGTTTTAGTTTTTATGTTAGAACCCTGGGAAGTAAATTCATGGAGAAATAGAACACAGAAGTAGACATGCAGGAAGAGAGTGCTCCATAGACATGGCCCCAGAAAGATCGATAAACCTGATAATCTACAGCTGACCTTGTGGAGACACCAAAGAGCCCCAGAGAGAAAGATGAGCCTTATGTCTGCCTACAGCTGAAATAGGAAGAAGCTAGATCCACAGAGCCTTAAGAGGAAAGAGGATGGCTGAAATCACAGACATCACCTGCCATCTTGCTTCAACACACGGCAACAGAGTTTGGTGAGGAAGTAACTTTGAGTTGGACTCTTTAGGGCCTTGTAACAGTAAGATTCCACCCCAAATAAATACCCTTTAAAAGCCAACAGACTTCTGGTGCTTTGCATCAGCACTCCTTTGGCTGACTAATACACTCTGTAACTAGTGTTTAACCAATAGAATGAAGAACAAATGACAGTGCGCAACCTCAGTGACTAGATTATAAAAGGCTCTTGCTCTCTCTCATGGATTCCTTCCTTTGGGGAAAGTTAAGTGCCATATCATGAGTAGAAGCCCATGTAGCAAAGAACTGAGGCCTCCTACCAAAAGACAACTAGGACCTGAGGACTCCTTCAGATAAACAAGTGAGAGAGCTGTGTCTGAATCATGTTCTACAGCTCTAGACAAGCCTTCAGAAGACTGTAGCACCTACTGTCAAAGCTGATTGCAGCCATATGTAAGAATCTAAGCCAGAAACGCTGACCGAAGTCACTCTCAAATTTTGTGACTCACAGAAACTCTGAGATAATCAAAGTTTATATTGTTTTAAGTTACTAAGATTTTGGGTAAATTGTTATGCTGTGATAGGTAACTAATATGCATTTATTTCCATGTATATCCCATGTATAGTCTTCTAATTAAACTCTGAGATTAGACCAGAAAAGATAGTAGCAAGTTTGACTATGCTCAGCCCATTGAGTATACTTTATCTCAAGTGTATGCTACATGGAATAATGATAATATGGAGTCCCATGTGATCAGCTATAAATCACAAGATATGTTCTGCTATTATTCTAAAAGCCAGATCATTGTATAATTCAAAGAGATAATGGATAACAAACCATTGCAGTGAACATTTAATTGTTAGAACTAATTTTAATTATTCCCCTAAAGTGAATCTCTACTGCCTAAAATTCACCTCAACTCTTGTTTTGTAAATGCTCAGGTCCACATTTATCATTTTCTATGAAATCTAAAGAAAGGGCAAACACAACGCCTTTTCCATTCACTCATATTAACCATACCAAATGTATGTTTTTGCTTTGAATAAGGCATTATCTTATAAAACAAAACTTAGTTACTCCTTTAAATATCTTCTAAAACATTTCATGCATTCAAAGCCACATAATCAATGTAATATTGGATGCTTGTTACAGTGTCTCTGCACATTAAACTCCTGCACATTAAACTCCTGTATCCATGTGGAAAAAAATTCTCCTCATCTCTAGGTCATGATGATTTTGACTTAGTATATGTTCTCACATCTCTTCTGGAGACATAGTGAAGAAATCTTATCTTGCCTTTCATTTTGAGCTTTCATCGTCTCCTAAATGAGGATCATCTGTGCAGTGGAAGATAAACTTTACTTTTCTATGAGTTTCTTTTCCAGGCTTTTCTCCTCCACTTCATCCCTCACTTTATCAAGTCTAAATCAAGTACACTCTTTGGCTCATGTGAGATAAAAGTTATGGTGGAAGGATTTATCCTATATCTTGAGCTATTGAATAGTGTTCCGAAACCTTGGTGGGTTGCCTATTCTATCAATAACATGTGTCAACTGAAATTATTTAAATATATATATTTATGTTTATGTATATATATTTAAACTTGGGAATAAAAAGATGACTGCATGTCTTTCAACGTCACACTGGCACATTATCAAACTGACATTGTGATTTTGTTTTCATTTCTTGTTCTTGCTCAATTGTTGTTCTGGTTCTAATTTACTCATGGATAGTGTTATTCCCACGAGTGACAGAAATGATTGAGAAAATCTATTTGTGTTGTTTTGCTGCTGCCACCTTTGTTGATATTCTCAGCATTTGGTAATCTTCACTGGGGTTATGAAAATCTATTCTTTGTTGGTTAAAAGATGAAAAAAATGTCAAGTTTTAAATTCCTTCTATGTTGTCATTTGGTGTTTGTATGCTTCTGCTTGTGTGTAGTGGATGGAGTAGTGACTGCTAATGGGTAAAGGGTTTATTTTGGGAAGCCACAAAAATATTATAGTAACATTGGATTATGCTCATGACTGCATAACACTGTGACTATACTAAAATATATATTACTTTACATGGGTAAATTTTATGGGATGTGAATTATATCTCAATAAATCTGTTTAAAGAAAAAAGGGAAAAGAGGCTTATTTGTTGCTCATGTTATATGCCCTTCACTGATTGACTACATCTCTGTTCCATGTTGCTTTTATTTCTGGACACTGACTGAACAAACCTTCTTATTTGGAACATTTTGACATTGTAGAAGAAGGAAAATAAGAAATGTTAGAAACTCCAGTCACTCTTATAACTTCTGCTTGGAAGTGGCACAAATCTTTTCCACTCACAATTATTGGACCACACAAATCAGAGGGCTAAGGTTGATATGACTTGGGAAGTATAATCATCATATAGGGAGGAGCCTGTAGAAAGGAGAGCTAACTGTTTAGAATCACAACACAATCTACCACACTAAAGAGACATATTTAATTTAAAGAATATAAGGCTTCTCTCCACTTTTGTTGTCAAAAAACCATTATACTGAATATCCTTGTATTTATATATTTCCCCACATATGTTATTATTCACTTTGGGCAAATGTTTAAAGTGGAGTTTTATGGAATAAAATGTATTACAGGTAATATTATTATAATATTATTATATTAATAATATAATTATTATTATATTATTATATATGTTTTTAAAATAATTTCTAGACATTTTTTAAGTGTGTGTTTTTTCTTGGTTTGTTTCCTTCCATTTTTTCATTGTATATGATGAATGTGTTTTCTATTTTCTACTTTATGGAATTTATTTCTGCATGCTTAGGAATTTTTACAATTGGTTCACGTTTGCTAGAGAAAAATATTCTTTATACATTCTAAAATTTATATGTAACAAAGATTCTAAACCACAAATCAAATTTTGTCACTTCCTTGCTTAAACTATCCTTCATTGGATATAAGACAATAAAGGAGAAATTCCCTAACAAAAAGCAAAAGACTTCTGTCACCTTCTCTTATAGGGCATTTATCATTACCTCAGCATAATCGTTTGCATGCTAACTGTATCAATATTAAATTAAAACTCAATAACAAAGCATGACTAGGAAAACTCCAAATATTTAGGAAATAAAAAATACAATTAAATAATACATGGACAACAGGTGAATACAAAGATAATTAGAAATGTTTTGAACTGGATAACAATGTTTCTGTTGGTACACATAAAAATTTATTAGGTATAGACAGCATTTGGTAATCTTCTAAGATTACCTTTTCTTAAAAAAAAAAGATTACCTTTTCTTAAAAAATTAGGTTTAAATACTTATATTTGAAAAGAAGAAATGGCTAAAATCAATGAACCAAGGATACAAGATCCAAGGTAAAAAGCTAGAAAAAGAAGAGTGCTATGAACCTATAGTAATAAGAATTAAAAGAAATAATAAAGATAAAAGCAGAAATCAAAGAAACTGAACTTAAACAACAGAGACAATAAGCCTCATAAAAGGGAGGTTCTTTGTAAAAGATAACAAAGTTTTAAAACACATGGATAGACTGATGTAAAAATTGAGAAATCTAAAGTGAGTACAAAAACAGCCAATAACAGGAATAAGAGAGGTGGCTTATAGTACAGAACCTTTTAGTTATTTAAAAGAAAATTATAAACTGTTAGGGAAAATGTATGCCAATAAATTATATATCATGAATAAATGAAGAAATTCCTTTGAAATATAATTTTATATATAATTTTTAAAATAAACACAAGATGATGCAATTTAAATTGCTCTATACCTATTTTATTTATGATAAAACTTTATTTGCTATAAAATAAAAATCTTGTGCATAATTCCAACTATTTGTAAAGAACAACAACAACCACAAACAAGCAGGCCTAGATATTTTCACTGGTGAATTTTATTTAATATTGCACATATTTTTCTAGAAACTAAAGCATTAACCACTTCCCATCTCATTTCATGAGGCTATGATTGGCCTAATTCTAAACTTCACAAATATATTATATAAAAGTAAATTATACATCAACATTGCTCATGAAATTAGCCATGAAATTCTTAGAGAAAATATTAATGTATCAAATCCAATAACATATAACAAAGCCCATAATGACCAATAAAGGTTTGTCTGATGAATGCAAACGGAGTTACATGACATTTAGATACTCTTCCTTTTTCCCCTTTATTTCATTTTCTTTTAATAATAATTAATCTTTTCATATTCTGTTTTCACTCTTTTCCTTGAATATTAGATGAATTTGTAAACTTCAGTGAAACTGCCAAAATATTATTTCAGTAAAGAACTTGTAATTAAAATATTATGTGGAAACTAAAGCCATGAATTGTACTGGATTAAATATTAGGACATATATGTTAAAATACAAATGGCTTATAGGAAACTTCTGAACAAATATATATATCATTACCCACAAGGATCTCTGTAGTTGTTTTATCATTGCTTAATCTGAAGAAAATAGTCATTTAGATATCTGATTTTCCTTCTCTTGTTCAAAATTTTGAAAAAGGAATTTCAAAAAATAAGTTTATGAATTGCAAATAAGCACATAAATGGATTTTCAGTATATTCTCATCAGATAAAGGCAAAGTAAAACGACAATGAGATAAAATTAAAGAAAAACCTAACAATTCCAAGCTTCTGAAAATGTGGAGCAACAGGATTTCTAACATGCTCTCCTGAGTATAAGAATAGTAAAACTATATTGAAGAACTCTTTAGTAGTTTTGTGAATATTTAAATATACAAATCTAAATATTTGTTGAAGGGAATTGGGAACATATTTTCCCACAAAAATTTGTAACGAAATATTAGTGGCATCTTTATTTACAATAGTCAAAAACTGGAAACAATCAGATATCCATCAATTGGTGAATGGATAAACAAAGTACACATCCATATAATGGAAAACTGCTCATTAATGAAAAGAAAGAAATTACTGACACATGAAATAACATGGATGAGTCTTCAAATCTTTAAGAATCCATACACAAAATAACATGTGCTGTATGATTTTATTTATATACATATCTAGAAACTGCAAACTAGTTTATAGTGACCCTGACGAGATCAGTTGTTGCCAAGGACCAGGAGCAGAAGGAACAATGAATCGCAAAGTAATACAAAGAAACTTTTTGAAATAATGGAAATGTTCTGTATCGTGATTGTGGTAGTAGTTTTGTGGGTGTATATACCTGTCAAAACTCATGGAATTATATATTTTAAGTTGACTCAGTAAATTACACATCAAGGCATAATTGTAATATGTACTATTATATGTAATAAAAAGAACCATAAACACACATACAGATTGAAATAAAAGAACTCAATAAGTGCTAATACCAGGCAGACAGCAAGGAAAAGAAAACTAGCATAGTTATATTATAAATAGACAATTAGACTTCAATATTTAGAGTTTTACAAGTGGTAAAAAGCAATATTGCTTAATAATAAAAGTATTATTTTATCAAGAAGACTTAATAGTCATAAATACATATGCACTTAAAAACAGCATCAAAATCTGACAGATCTAAAGGTAGAAATAGAAAAAGTACTGTCTTGGTAAACTATAGAAGAGGGAGGATAAAGTATTTTAAAAATATTGAAACCTAAACTACATTATTAAAAAACTTGACATGATCAACACATTCTTTTGAGGTGTACACGTAAGTAAAATAAATTTCAATGAATTTCATAAGATTGACATCTTACAGAGTAAGTATATATTATGCTTATAAATAACCCCTTAGTCACGGAAATTTAAAAGAAAAATTAGAAAATGTATTTAAATGAATGATAATGCAAATACTCTTGTAACTATTAAAGGCATTGATTCCATAATCACCTAAATCTTTAGGTATGGATCACCCCCACCCCTGCCAATAGCAAATTCTGTCATATAGTCTGAGTAAGCTATGCCAATTATACAAAAACTATTTTATAAAAATAGAGAAAGATGAAAATCTGTTATGTTTATAATCTTGCTTTGGTGGTACTTTGAAATTAATGGCCTGGAAAGGAAATAAAATGTACATCTTTTTCCTCTTCTCTCAAGGCTAGTGTGTTGGTACAGAATTATAACAAAGGTTCTAAAACTAATGGAACTCAAATGGAGACTAATAGAAAAATGAACAAAGGATTAATTCTGACTGGACAATAATCAAATGCAAACACACTATTCAGAGAAGCAGCTAAAGGCTTGGTCTCA
The DNA here is from genome assembly GCA_029593785.1 of Cabassous unicinctus. Taxonomy (NCBI): domain Eukaryota; kingdom Metazoa; phylum Chordata; class Mammalia; order Cingulata; family Chlamyphoridae; genus Cabassous; species Cabassous unicinctus. The sequence continues at coordinate 13,514 of JAQZBX010011005.1, read as the reverse complement.
GAAAATGACATGAGATAATAACCTTCATTCTTCAAGTATAATATAGGAAGAAGACTCATAAAAAGGGATAACTAGTACTAAACAGATACTAGGTTTCAGTAATGATAAAATAATTTTCTTTCATTTTCCCTCTTTAGTAGAGTTCTATTTGCAAATTTAGGGAAATTTAATTATGAATTGATTCAATAAATGTATACTGAGCACCTGCTTTTTTCCAGACATTGTTACTACTAGTAATATAGAAGTGAGCAAAGCAGAAAAATTCTTGGTGCCACACAGCTTATATTTTAGTGGGATAATACAGTTTTAATCAAATGCAGCTTTGAACTGAAAACCAAAGGCTGAATTTTGAAAAAAATTTGAGTGGAGAGCACTATAAATAACCATTCTATTTTTCTTGCTCAGCTGGATCATTGATACATTATTCCCTTATTTATTAATTTTATATCATATTACACTTATTTAATCTGAACAGAATTTCACTACTTGGTAATTGAAAGCATTTAATAATTGTGTAAGCTTTAAATACGGCATATTTAGGGGATGTTAAACAAAGAAGCCAAAGCATTTTTACAAAAAGCTAACACCTCACAATATTAAAATCATTCACTGTGTAACCTTTTTGTGAAAACTGAATCTCTGGATACTTCCACTCTTTTAAACTGCCATATGGATTAGTTTTTACCTCTCTTACCTGGAATCAATACTACAAAATTTTCTGTATTATTTATTGAATCAACTTAGTATCTAAATAGCTAAATATATAAAACATGTTATTTGATGATAGATTTATTATTTGGTTACCAATGATGATAATAACATGAATATGTCAATGGGAGACATCAGATAGAGTCATGTAATCTTTTTCTCAGAAAAAGATTTGATAACTGAAATTTAAATATCATGGGATATGGGGAGTACAGCATTATAACCAGAGACAAGGTTGATGAGAACACTTGCAATTGGTAAACATAACCATTTAAAGGGTTAATGATTCAAAGTTGAAGGACGTTAGAGAAAAGAATACGCTAGGCCAGACATGAAAAATTTTTCCCACTTTTTTGCACCCAGGGTGTCATTGCTTAAGCAAATGATCAAAAATTAAAAACTCAAACGAGTTTCTGAATTCTATGTATATAACCACATATCTATGTACAGTAGTTCTTTCAAAGCCTATAATCATGAATTCTACATAATTTGGAGAACACTAGGAAATTATTGCATTAAGAACACTTCATGCTTCTGTTAATCTGAGAATAATGTGTGAATGGGATTTGTAAGAATCAGATTTCATTCAAATTGAATTGAATGTATGTGATCCTATGAAAATATTTTTGGCAGTAAAGATAGGTAATAACCTATTTGTTCATGGAAAAGAAATATATCAAGAAAATCTATATTATTAATAATAGTGATACTATTTTAATGTCACAGATTATTTTTATTGAGAAATTACAAAGGCAACATTGTGACTTTTTCTTTCTATGTATAACATTGCAGATCTCCAGTTGATTAGTCTACAGTTGTCAGATACAATCTTTTCCCTTTTTTTGTTAACAACTTTATTTCAAATTAATAAAAAATAAAAGAACAGAAAAAGGCAGCTCAACAAGTTATGGAATCATTACTCCGAAAAAGTTCTTCCCAGGCAGTTTTATCTCAGCTAACTCCAAATGCTAGCTCAGTTGATCCTCTAATGTTCAGAAAGATACACAGATGAACAGATTAGTTAAATGACATAGTCAAGGTCTCCTTATTAATGAAAAAAAAAATGAGAAAGAATTGTTTAATCGTATTCATTCAGTTATATTTTTGTATTGCTATTTGAACAAACTGCTTTGTCATGACTTAAAAAATTGTATAAATTCTGACAAGAAATGTCATCTAACCAAAATATATTGGAGTAATCTCAGGAACTACAACTGGCTTTCTCCCAAGAGAGCTCCCAGGGACCCTTAACCTGGTAACCATCCACAGTCTACAAACTCTTTCTCACCATTTACAAATATTAATTTTCTGGCATACATAAAGGAAAATCATCCCTCAGGGGAAAATTTACAATCTCTTCATGTACTAAATGAACAGTACTTACTATTTTGATGAAAGTTTGCACTAATTAGACTTACTTGTAATGAAGAGCTTGCAGTCTCTACATATCTTTCCCCAAAATAGACTTTAACTCATAAAAGAGATTCAACTTTCCCTGATCACTCATTGGAAAGAAAATTCTTACCTCTCTCTCAGTCTTAATTGACAGAGGCTTCTTATATTCAGATCAATCTCTTGGTTGTTCTAGACATAATGAAAACAAGGGGGAGTGAAGCTATTTGGGGGAGGTGAGCTGATTTCTATTTCAGCCTTCATTTAGTTTTACCAAAAATCTAGTCTCCTTGCATTTAAAGTACCATCACAACTCCCACAGCCTGGTACATTGCCTGGCACAAATCACATATTCAGTAATCATTTGTTGAATGTAACAGAACACCAGTCTTCTCTCTTTGCATCCTGGTCTTCACACATTCTAGTCTATCTTTGTGGAACATGTTTACCCTGATCTAGGACAACATTTTATTGAGAGAAAATTCATCCATGAGCTTCAAGTCTCAACAGAAACATTTTATCATATGTAATTTTATATTCCATATTAAGTGCTAATTTAATACTAATACATATCTCAAAACATTCTTTACAAGTTGGCATAAGAATCTGTCAAATTGCCTTTTTTGGTTTAAAGTGCAAGCCCTGTCAGGGCAGTTTTTCTCATTCTCTATATCCACTGTCATGCATATAGTATTGGTTCGATAAATATTTGTAGAATACATTAATAAGGGTTTCAAAGGTAGCCAATCAGTACATAATTAGTCATAGAGACTGTAACAGAATGGTATGCTTGTTCCCAGTCTTAAGATATTTTATCCACACACCTCCCATCTAATTTATTGCACACTTTGTGTTTCATGTACAATTAAATAAATATTAAACAACTCATGTTTTTGCCTTTAAATATTTACATATTGCAAAAAATCAGGCTTAAGAAAATTGTGAGATAATATTTTAAGTTAACATTTTTATGGAAATAATGATGATTTGGGTCACATCAAAGTTTCCACTCACAAAGAAACTGTAATACAGATGTGCTTAGCAAATATTTTCTCAGCCCAATCTTCTTTATCTTAATGTATTCTTTAAAAATACATTAACCCAACTAATTTTAGTGCAAAACATAGATTTTATATTCATTCTTTTTAAATAGTTTAATTTTTCTTGTGTTAATTTAATTAGTAGTACATTTTCTGTTTTAGAATGGAATAGGAAGAAAACTCAACAGTGTTTATAAATAAATTCCATTAGGCTAAATTCTGGAACTGACAGCAAAAATCTTATTCATTTTCCATTAAAAACTTAATTATTTTTCACCTTATAATTTCTAGAAAATAAAAGTTTTGTGTAACATCATCACTAAGAGCTCCTTAGCTCTAAATTTTTGGATTACATGGTGAATAACTGGCTTCTATGGTGATTTCCAGTTTTACTCTTTAATAGGTTGCCCATAACATATGACTGAAAAAAAATACATTGAGTAGATAGAGACTTTAGCATGGAACATGCTAGTTTAATTTTTTTTCTTTACTAGAGAAGTTGTGGGTTTACACAACAATCATGCATAAAATATGGTATTCCCAAATATTACTCTATTATTAACACTTTGCATTTATGTGGAATATTTGTTACAATTAATGATAACACAGTTTTATAATTGTGTTATTAACTATATCACTTGGTTTAACTTAGGGTTTACCATGTAATGTAGTGCCACGGATTTTTTTTTTTTTAATATTGTTTTCATATATAAAATCTAAAAATTCCCCATCTAATCACATTCAGATATATGTTTCAGTGCTGGTAGTTATGTTCACAGTGTTGTGCTACCATCACCACCATCCATTACCAAAACATTTCCATCATCCGAAATAGGAACCCTATACATTTTAAGCCTAAATTCCTATTCCCTATTCCCGGCCCATCTACTATTAACCTGATATTCTATATTCTGAGTCTATGAGTTTGTTTATTCTAATTATATCAAATCAGTGAGATTACACAATTTGTGTCCTATCGTGTCTGGCTTATTTCACTCAACCTGATGTCCTCAAGGTTCATCTACTTTGTCATCAATGCTTTTATGGCTAAATAATATCTGACAGTATGTATATACACCACATTTTACTTATCTATTCATCAGTTGATAGACATGTGTTGCTTCCATTTTTGGCAATTGTGAATAATGCTGCTATGAACACTGATGTGCAAATATCTGTCTGAGTCCCTGCTTTCAGTTCTTTTGCGTATATATCTATTAGTGAGCTTGCCGAGTCATACGGTAGTCCTATACTTTGCAGTCTGAAGAACTGCTAACCTCTTCACAGCACTGCACCATTTTACATTGCCACCATCAATTAATGAGTGTTCCTATTTCTCTGCATCATGTCCAACACTTGTTATTTTCCTTTTTTTAAATATCATCCATTCTAATGGGTGTGAAATGATATATTATTGTGGTTTTCATTTGCATTTCCCTGATGGCTAATGATGTTGAACATTTTTTCATGTGCTTTCTGGCAATTTATATATCTTCTTTGAAGAAATGTCTATTCAAGATATTATTGAATAGAAATGTCTATTCAATATATGTTAATTGAGTTGTTTGTCTTGTTGTGAAGTTTAGAATCCCACAGCATCTTAAAAAAGTTATACACCATGATCAACTGAGATTAATCCCTGGTATCAAAGGATGTTTCAACATAAGAAAATCAATTAATGTAATATATGACATTAACAGAATGAAGGAAAGAAAACACATGGTCATCTCAACTGATGCAGAAAAGGCATTTGACAAAATTCAGCACCGCTTCTTGATACAAACATTTAGAACTCTAAGAATACAAGGAATCTTCTTCAACATGGTAAAAAGCATATATGAAATGCCCACTACTAACATCCTACTTAATGGTGAAAGATTGAAAGCAGGAACAAGACAAAGATGCCCACCATCACCACTGTTATTCAACATTGTACTGCAAGTTATTGCCAGAGCAGTTAGGCAAGAAAAAGAAATTAAAGGCATCCAAATTGGAAAGGAAGAAGTAAACATTTCCCTGTTTGCAGAGGACATATTCCTATATACAGAAAATATTGATAAATCCACAACAAAGATCTAAAACTAATAAATGAATTAAGCAAAGTGGTGGGGTACAAGATCAACACCCCTAAAACAGTAGTGTTTAATGTATACAAGCAATGAACAAGCAGAAAAAAAAATCAAGAAAAATATTCCATTCATAATAGCAACTAAAATAATAAAATATTTATAAATCAAACTAACCGAGGAAATAAAGGACTTGTCCACAGAAATCTACAAAATCTTGCTAAAAGAAATCAAAGAAGAATAAAGAAAATGGAAGGACATTCTTTGTACATGGAATGGAAAACTAAATATCATTAAGATAGCAATCCTACTCAAAGCAATTTATAGATTCAATGCAATCCCAATAAAAATCCCAACAACATTCTTTACATAAATGGAAAAGCCAATCATCATTTTATATGGAAGGGTGAACTATATGACTCACATGGAAGGGTCAACTATAGTTTCTTGGAAACCCTCTCAGTCATTCTCTACATAAAATATATTGACACATATTGCTACTATGACTGAGGTGTGAGAAATTTATGGTTTCTCATTTTTCTCTGTATTTTTCCTGTGACCTTAGCCAAGTCAACTATTTTCTTTGTATAATCCCTACACTGTCTCACATAAGTATTTAAAGGATTATATGAAATAATAAAAGGTTAAAATGCATTGGAAAAAAAGCTAAAACCATCTTGACAAAGAATGAAATTGGAGGTCTCACACTTACTGATCTTAATACTTAATACAAAGCCACAGTAGTCAAAACAGCATTGTACTTGCACAAGGACAGACATATAGACAAATAGAGTTGAATTGAGAGCTCAGAAATCAACCTTCACATTTGTGACCAATTGATTTTTGACAAGGGTACAAAGACCACTCAATTGAGAAAGAGTAGTGACTTCAACAATTTGTGCTGGGGAATCTAGATGTCCATTTGCAAAGGAATGAAGGTGGATCCCTACCTTACACCCAATACATAAAAGGTAGTGTATGATTGCCTTGTGTGTTGGTAGGAAGGAATGGTGAGAAAGTGTCAACCCTGAAACTCAGGGACACAAGGATTATGACTTAAAGAGGAGCAGGAAAGCAAAGAAAACCTGACTACTGCCACCACAAGCATTGCATTGATATTTTATTAATAACTAGAAAGGTATAAAAAGCATGGACAGAGACCACCTTCTCTGAACCCTGGGTTGAATGGCCTGGTGATAACTGAGGGGAGGGAGTAGTAAAAATGATAAAATTCCTCTGGAACCTCTGTCGCAAATTAAGCACAATGTAACAGTCATCCACCACTGAGGAATTTGAAGTCAGCGGTGCCTTGAATGTAATTACAGTGGCTAATTAACCCAGACCAGGCTCATTCCTGAATAGATTTACTCTATGTCCCATTATTAATGGCCTGACCAAAGAAAAGGCATGCCAAATGCCGGATGTTAATATTATTTATCCTGTATATATTAATCTATTATATATATACATAAATTATATACATTACACATTATATTATGCTATAGAACATATAATTAAAACATAACTAGGTATAAATATGTGGGAACCCTCTGATCTCTACATTTAAGAAATAGCTTGGAGGCCCATTTCTCTGCCCACACAGAGAAATTACTACTATCAGTTACTGTCATGAACAGGAACTTTCCTGCTTATCTTATCTCCCTTATTTACCACTTTATCTCCTACATATATCACTAAATGTTTCTGTAACCTTGCTTTCCCATTATCAGCCTGAAATTCTTATGATGTGATTTATGACCCCTCACATGCCTGTTACCTTCAAGTGTGGGATACCTGCCTTCTCCCCTGCACATTCACCCTGACCTTGACTGAAAAATTCTGAATAAAAGGCGCGCTGGGGATCAGCTCGAGAGGATAACTTCTATAGCTGTTCTCCCCCTGACATCTCTCAACCTCTGTATTCAGAGTAATTTCATTGTGCCATCACAGGCTTTGCTGGACAGACCCCTGCAAGAGTTTGCAGGACAGATTCCTGCATAAATAAAATTCCCAGCATTCAATCATAAATTAAAAGACACACAATAGAGAAAATAAAAAATCAAGTGATAAATCAATCAATAGAAAGTAACCCAAATATAGACCATACACTGAAACTACCAGAGACATGAAAATAACTAGTATTAATATATCATTTTAGCTTCCTAGGCTCTTAAAACAAATACCATAAAATGGTTTGACTTAAACAATGGAAATTTATTCACTCACAGTTAGGATCTAGGAAATTGTCCAAATCAAGGTATGATCAAAGCAATGCTTTCTTCAGAAAGATTGACTGCTGGTGATTCTGGGCTTCTCAGCCCTATGACAAGACACATGGCAACATCTGTTGGTCTGCCCCTTCTCTTCTGGGTTTTATTGATTTCAGCTTCTTGTTCATGGCATGTTTTTCTCTTGCGTGTGCACACTTGCTCTTGCTCTCCTCCCCCCTCCCCCAACATACCTCCATTCATTCTGTTTAAAAAGGATTCTAGTAAAGGGATTAAGATCCATCCCGAATGAGGTTGGTCACATCTTAACTATAGTAACTTCATGAAAATGTCTTACTTACATGGGTTTATGCCCACAAGACTAAATTAAATTTAATAACATCTTCTGAGGTATATACAGCTTCAAACTACCACATATGATAAAAGATTTATTGTAAGGTAAAAATCAAGCATTAACAGGGAATTTAAGTAGAGAGATGGAAATTATAAGCAGTAGTCAGATGTAAATGCTAAAAATAAAACATGATACCAAAGATGAAGAATTTCTTCCACGGGTTTATGAGCAAACCAGACACAGTAGAGGAAAGAATGATGAGCTAACTTAATTATAGGTCAATAAAGATTATCAAAACTAAAATGAAAGAGAAAAATAATTAAAAATGCATAATGGGAGAAACAAGAGCCATGGAAAGTAATAAATCATATAATATGCATGTAACTGGAATCTCTGAAGGAAAAGAGATATAGAACATGGCATAAAAATTATTAAAAGTATAATGGATCATCATTTTCCAAATATATTGTATTATCGCAAACCAAAGATCTAAGATACTCAGAAAACAAAACAAAACAAAAAAGAATGAAAACAATGAGAAAACACATCTAGGTACATCATAGTGAATTGATGAAAGCCAAAGTAAAGAAAATATACTAAGGTTATCAGAGGAACAGTGATAAGAATGGTAGCAGAAATTTTGTCATAACTTAGGACAATCAGAAGACTATGAAGCAACCTCATTAAAGTACAAAAGGAAAAACAAACAACAACAACAACAAAACCCTCCCAACCAGAATGCTTTAGCCAAGGAAGACTTCAAAATTTTGGAAAAATAACAGTTTTCAAGTAAACAATAGCTAAGAGAATTCATTATCAGGAGACCTATCTTACAATAAATATTTAAAAAAAGATTTTAAGGCATAATAAATATTTTGCCAGATGGATATTTGGATCTACACAAAGAATGTGCCTTGGTAAATATAATTAAATATAATGTATTCTTCTTTTATTTTTAATAACTTTAAAAGATTAATGTCCATCTCAAGCAAAAATACAAGTATCAGTTTGCTACCAGATTTATAACATATACAGTAGGAAAATGTACAACTACCATAATACAAAGAACTACAGAGATAAAATGGGAGTATATTCTTGCAAATTATTCTAGGATTGATTTAATATTATTAGGAGGCAAATTGTGATAAGTTGTAAATCCTAGCATAACTACTAAGAAAACATCAATAACACTAAACATCCAACATTTTTGCTGGAGAGATGAATAGAAACATGAAGGGGACAATTTCAGTTGAAACATCTTGCTACTTCAAGTTCTTTTTTTAAAATCTGACTTTCATCACTGCTTATTGGAAAGCATTCCTTCTAATCTGATTTCCTTTGATAATTGTGAACACACTAATAAATTTTTAGTTGGTGTGTCTTCCCCAAATCTCACTTTTCTCAGCTTTGTCATGAAGCATAATGAGAGAAATGCTAACAAATGGAAATAATAATAATAATATTCTTAGATAATTTAAATATGGCATCTTCATTCTTCCAATGTTCTGCTTGTGCTATATACACTACAGAAGGGCCAAATGGATTGATAACAAGAGTAAAAGAATTGAAAAGTAACTAAACTTAAAACCAGTTGCTAAATAATCAAAAACAAAAGCTAATATTGCTAATGATACAAATTGCAGTATGATTTTAATCTTCAAATTCTACTTAGTGTTCTAAATAAATTTGCATCTATGTTTCAGTACACATTTCCATAGAACCACCAAAAATAAGTATAGTTTTCTGTACTAATCACAAATTCCAGTTCTCTCCAAAAACTGACAATGTCAAGGATTCACAAACGTAAACATATAAAAAGGAACATTCAGTTTTCCTAAAAACTTTACTTTTTTTGCAGCCTTCAATCAAGATGTCTTTTGTAATCTTTTTTGCTTTGCATACAAAATGCACACTGAAAATGAGATTCATTTTTCATTATAGCATTGTCATTTCAGAGCATAAAAATGCAAAATTAGCATCAGCATTAGTTCCACAAAGTACTTTCTTCAGATTAAAAGTCAGCAAATTGTTGTAAACAACATGATTTAATTCATTGGCAGTGATATTTTTGGCAGCTCAGTTACTGTTAGAATTTTGTTAGGATTATTTTTTTTATTAGCAGGCATGATGTAAATGATGTGAGAAAACAACTGTGAAATTATATTCTGCATAATTGACAACTCTGAAGCAGTTATTTTTCCTGGTTCCATGTGCATTTGAGAATATGAAAATAAATTTGACTTCTAAGCATTCTTCACACATTTTTCTAGACTAACTAGGAATTCTAAATGTGTATTCATGATAGCAATACAACACAAATGCAAACATAATTCAGGGACATTTATAAGCAGAATTGATAATGTAATAAAACACCACATTTATATAGGAGCTCAACTGTTACTTGAGTGAACTTTCTGGTATTTAACTATATAGCAAATAAAATCTCTTAACATTGACTCTTTCTTGTTTAGGTTTACATTTTCACCTATTGGCTAGAATTATTCTTTAAAAATTGACAGGTATGTGTTTTCCAAAGTAAAATTGTATTAAAATCTTATAACCCATAAGGTAAATGAACAGATGAAGTTACAAAAATATTATTAAAATTTGAAAGTATCCAACAAGAGCAATATTTTCATTTCCTAGCTGATAAAACAAATCAACGGATTAGTTTAACAATAGGAATTTATTGGATGCTAGTTTCAGAGGCAAGAAATATTCCTTTTTCCTGGTGTTGGTGTCTCATGGCTGACCAGCAATCTTTGGGATTTCTTGGCTTTTCTATGGCAATGCACCTGGTGGCATCTTCTATTTTCTCTTCTGGATTCTGCTAACTTCCAACTTCTGGCTGTCCCCAACGTCTACTTCTTCTGTGTATAATTTCCTTTGTTGTAAGAACTTTCAACATATTGTAAGGCCCACCCACATTCAGTTTGGGCAAACCTTAATTAATAACATCTTCTAAGTTCCTATTTACAAATGGATTCACATGTACAGGGCCAGGGGTTAGACCTGAACATGCTTTTTGTGGGAGAAATGATTCAATCCCCAATAAGCAATAAAATGTTCTTGTAGAAATGGAAAATATTTTGATATTTAAATAACTTGAGTATCAAATATAGAAATCACCACTGATCTAAAAAACTATAATTATATATTATATAACCTAGGAACAATAAATTCTAAACATTCAAGTATAAGATAATTTCATTTTTATACTATTTGCTTATTTTTAATGCTTATAGGTAAAATACAGTTAATGATGTTAATCTAAATATTGTTACATTTGGAAGCTACTTTTGACAAATATAGTTTAAATAGAGAGTTCATTTAAAAGTAAAATCATAAAATTTTATGCAAATATTTATTGAAATCTGTTCAATGAATAAGTAAGAGCTTTTCCATATTATTCAGGTGCTTTAAGTAAAGTGGTGAGACAAAAGTAAAAGTAAATGATTTTTTTCCTAAAAAACAGAATTTTAAAAATGTTTTTTCTTTTATCATGAGAATTAGGCTCTCTGGAAAGATGGAAAGTTGGATGCTGAAATATTTCCAGGGAAATTATACCACTAACATTCATTTATCTGTCCAGTAGAGAATATACCTGGACAGAGTCTTAGAGTGCAGTATTTGTCAAAATTCCCTTTAAGTAGAAGCCCATATATTGCCATACATTCTTCTGGGAAGATTATATAATTTTTGAGCAGTAAAGAATTAAACTGTACTGATTGATTGTACATAAACTTTACTGATTGATTTTACATTGGCATTACTCAGATAATGCCACCAGCATGCTACTGCTACAGTACTGTTTGTCTGCCATACTTAGTTTTGTCTGTTCTTATGGTCTGCTAAATTTCAATAAAAACTTTAAACTTGGCTATTTAGGTTGTAAATTACTATTTAATTACTATTTAATTACTATTTAATTACTATTTAATTACTATTAATTACTATTTAGGTTGTAATTTAGGTTGATATTACTGTAGTTTGTGTGTGTGTGTGCAAAATGTTATAAAATGTATGAAAAAGTTCAGAAAGGGAGAAGGACATACTTCATCTCATTCCTGGAAGTAGAGAAAAGTGAGGAATTATTTCATGCTTTCTTCATGGTGCACTAAAAAATTCATAGAATGAAAACAGGATTTGGACAGATGTTTGAAATACAGAGTAGCTTCCAACTATTGATATTTCCAGCATGACAAGAAACTTATATTCTTTAGTTTAATCCTTACAAATGTCTGAAATAAGCATGACTATATTCATTTTACTTTGAAAACAGAGACTAATACACCTTAAGAGAGATGGAAGACATCGCATCCATACCATTGAGAGAGAGACTAGATTCAAAGAGATATCAAATGATTTTTACAGATGATATTTTACAGCTGATATCTTCTTTTTTTTTAATTTTTTTTTTAACTGATAGCTTCTTGAAAGGAGGAAATGGATCATCATAAAAGCGTACCTTGGAGGTCATATGGATTCACTGTAAAAAAGTAGATATCACAATAAAGTGAGTCACACAAAGTTTCTGGTTTTGCAGTATATATAAATATATATATGTTTACAATATACTGCAGTATATTAAGTGTGCAATATCTTTATGTCTTAAAAAACAATGTACACACACCTTAATTAAAAGTATTTTATTGATAAAATGTGCTAACCATCATCTGAGCCTTTAGTGGGCAGAAATCTATTTGCTGGTGGAGGGTCTTGCCTCAATACTGATGGATGCTGACTGATCAGGGTGGTAGTTGCTGAAAGTTAGAGTGGCTGTAGAAGCTGTGGCAATTTCTTTAAATAAGACAATAATGAAGGTTGCCACATCAATTTATTTTTCCTTTCACAAAAGATTTCTCTGAAGCATGTGATGTTATTTGATAGCATTTTACTTACAGTAGAAATTCATTCAAAATTAGAGTCAATCTTCTCAAATCCTGTCACTGCTTTATCAAATAAGTTTATGTAATATTCTAAATCCTTTGTTGTCATTTCAGCAATGTTCATAGCATCTTCACCAGGAGTAGTTTCCATTTCAGGAAACCTCTTTGATTATCTATAGGAAGCACCTCTTCATATATTCAAGTTTATCATGAGATTTTAGCAATTCAGTCACATCTTCAGGCTACACTTCTAATTCTGGTTCTCTTGCTATTTCCACCACATCTGCAGTTACTTCTGAAGTCTGCAGCCCCTCAAAGTCATCTATGAGAGTTGAAATCAATTTCTTCCAAGCTTCTGTAAATGTTGATATTTTGAATATCATGAATATTCTTAAAGGCATATAGAATGGTGGATTCTTTCCAGAAGGTATTCAATTTACTTTTCCCATATCCATCAAGGAATCACAATCTATGGCAGCTCTAGTTTATGAAATATATTTCTTAAATAATATTTAAAAGTCAAAATTATTCCTTGATCCATGGGCTGCAGAATGGGTGTTGTGTTAGAAGGCATGAAAGCAACATTAATATTGCACATCTCCATTGGCGATCTTGAGTGTTCAGGTGCATTGTTAAATATTTTGAATGGAATCTCTTTTCTGAGAAGTAGGTCTCAATATTGGTATTCAAATATTCAGTAGACCACATTTGTTAGCAGATGGATTGACACTTAGGCTTTGTTGTTCCACTTACAAAACACAGGCAGAGTAGATTTACCATAATTTTTAAGGGCTCTAAATTTTTTAGAATGGTAAACTAGCATTGTTTTCAACTTAAAGTCACCAGTTGCATTAGCC
>JAQZBX010011004.1:0-43438 GCA_029593785.1 Cabassous unicinctus | reverse complement strand
TACTGGACCTGGGTCTGTCAAAATTGTAATTTATTTTTAGAAACTCCATGCTATTTCAAAGCCAAGGTTTTAAGGATATAAAAAATTCCTAATAAGAAGAGGTTATATAACTGAGCAAAAGAGCACTTATGGTCTGCATGTTGAATAAAGTAGAAGAGCAGGAAAATTGTATGTTTGAGAAATTAGGATTAAGAAATTGAAAAAATTGTGAGGAGGCCAATTACAATACACCTAGACTATCATTGCAGTCTAGATGTATTGTAATTTTTACCAAAGACAAAGGCATTGGAATTCTGGATGATATGGAATACTAAAAATATGCCAAGGGTAGATCTACTACTTTGAATTTGTTGAATTTGGAAGAATGGAAACCTTGGTAGAATTTAACCACAAGGTAACATGAGTACCCTTTACAATTTGTATCCCTTAAATATTATATAAAAAGGGCCAATACCACTCACTAACAAAGTTAAATCTATTTTAATGTCCTTGTACATTGCTCTTCTGCCCCTTTTATTTGAATATATAATTTGTACTATACTCATTAAATATATGTACCAGAGACTTAAATCAGTGATCTGTTCATATCACAGTTGAGCTCTGATTCTCAGCAGAGTTGTAGCACCTACACCCCAGTTCATTGGACTTGATCAGGACAACTAACAAAAGGATGATGATGGACAATGCCCATCCCCCAAAACCAGGGTATCTACGACTGCAAACAAGATAGTTCCACCCAACTGCCCCATGGGATCTAAGCCCCCTCTCAATCAGAAACAGAGTGGGCTTCACCATCCTAAAATCTTCATGACTGAGAAATAAACAAACATAAGGGGGAACTGCAACTATGGACTAAAATAGACTTATTACTATTCTAGCAATGGAAGAACTTGTAACATTGATATAAAGACAGTGTTTACCAGAGTTTCTGAGGGGAGGTAGAGGGAAAAATAGGTGTAACATGGGGCATTTTGGGGACAATGGAATTATTCTTAATAACATTGCAATGATGGATACAGGCCATTATGCATTTTTTCAAAACTTACAAAATGTGAAGTGCAAAGTGTAAACTGTATGGTAAACTATAGACCATGGTTATTAACAATGCTTCAATATGAGTTCATCAATTGTAACAAATGTACCACACAAATGATAGATGTTTTCCATGGGGAAATGTGTGGGAGGAGGAAGGGTAGAGCTTCTTTAAATAAAAGAATAAAAAAAAAAATTTAAAAAGCCAGTAAAAAATAGTAATGTCATAAGATTGTGTTGTATTTTTCTGTTTATCCTGCTATAATCAACTCTTGAGTTAAATGTACATATGGGTGACTGTGGAATGCCAAATTAATTTATGTTCCAAAATAATCTGATATGCTAGACCTAAGTACATTAAACAAAAAAAGTGGAGATTGTCATTGTCGTTTCTGTGTTAGACTTAATGTTGAGTATTCCTTAAAGGTAGTTTCTAATAGAACCTCTGCTTTAGTTTGCTAAAAGCTGCTGGAAGTAATGTACCAGAAATAGGTTGGCTTTTATAAAAGCTTATCATTCTCAGACTGAGAAAAAATCCAAATCATCAGAGATGCTGACTCACCAAAGGTCATGTCTCTGTGTCAACGCTTTTAGTCTTCTGTTTATAAAGGACTCCAACAAGAAGACCAAGACCAAACCAGGGTCAAGTCTCACTGAATTAATCCAAAGTCCCCCCAAATGAATCCAATGCAATCAAAGGGTCACACACACAGAATGGACTAACTTCAAGAACTGATCTTTTCTGGAATCCAAGAAAAGCTTAAACTGTCACACTCCACCCTCTGGATCCCATGTGCAACATATATTAATTCTACCACAATATTTCAAAAGCCTTAAATCATTAAGCCTTAAATCATTAGTATTAATCAATATTCAGCACAAAATCTCATCAAAATCTGTTATAGGCATGTAGTCTGTCTTGGGGAAAAATTCCCCTCTGGATGTAAGCCAGTAAAACTTAGGAAACAAGTTATTTTTTGCAAAACACGAAGAAAAGACTGCCATAGAAATCAAGTTCTATTACCATTGGGAGAAACTGGAAGGAAAACAGGGATCACAGGTCCCAAATACTTCTGAAAACCTTCAAGGCAAACTACATTAGAATTCAAAGACTGAAAATCCTCTATACAGTGATACTTTCTTCTCCTCAGAGCCTCCTGGATTTTGAGCCCTACCCCATCCAAGGGCTTGCCTATCAACAGTCATCTCAGCTTCACAGTCATCAAGCATCTGAGTGGCCATCAAACTTTTGGTCTCAGCCTCCAAGAACATTTGGGTGATGGCCACACTCTCACCAATCAAAGGGGCAAAAGCCCAATTTCCTCAGAACAGTGTGGAGGCAAACTAACTCTTTCCAATGCCAGGGAATGTGCTCCACACTCTTGAAATTCTGGGGTGACAGTGCTCACCCTGAACAATGGGGCAGAAGTCCTACCCTCTTCAAATGCCAGGGCAAGCTCACTCTTTCTGCATACATGTATTGGGTCCTTCTCTTGGCCCAAGATGTACTAATTCAAGACCTCATTATCCATAGTTTTGTCAGTAAGCCATTTTTTCTTCAATATCTCCCTTTTCTGTCCCTTTTAGTCCAGGGTGGCAATGGTTCCATTCATAAAGATCTTGCAAAGAACTTGTTCATTTAGCATGCAGGAAACAGGGGTCAAAGCATTAAACAGTAAGACTTTTCACAAATCTTCCCTAGGTAACTGCATTTCCAATCTTGACAGTGAAATGGCTGCCTGTTTCCATGTTCAGTTAAATCCTCACATGGGGCACTATTATCTGGCAATTAATTATACAGAAGCTCTGGATTTCCCAAATCATCAGTTTCTGGTTTTTCTGTGTCCAGGATTTCAGCTCTCATTTTATCCCTTTCCTCTCACATTTTGCTATAAACTGCAAGGAGAAGCCAGGCCACCCTTTCTACATTTAATTTGGAAATCCCTTCAATTAAATGGCCAAACTCTTTACTTTCAAATTCTGACTTCCAGCTAACACCAGAAGTCAATTTTGCCATATTCTCTGCCATATTTAAAGTAAGGATCACCTTCCTCCCAATTTACAATGACATTGTCATATTTTCTGAACTAGGCCTCATCAGGAGTAACATTAGCATCCATATTTTTACATAAAGTCTCTTCAAAGCAATGTAGGCTTTTTCTACCAAGCATCTCAAAATTCTTGAAAAATCTCTTATCCATTTTTAAAATAATTCCAACATTTTTGTTTTTTGCATAGCAGCAACACCCTACTTTCTTGGTACCAATTTCTGTTTAAGTTTTCTAAAAGTTTCTTGGAGCAATATACCAAATATGGCTTGTCTTTTATAATGAGGATTTATTAGGTTAAAAGCTTACAGTACTGAGGTTGTGAAAAATGTCCAAACATCAGAAAAGTTGTCTCACCAAATGTCAGCTGCTGGCAATCCTTGATTCCCTCCATGTGACAAGACACATGGAGGCAACTGATTCTCTTCCTGGACTCATAGATTTAGCTTCTGGTTGCTCCATCTATGGCTCTCTCTTTCACAGGTTCCTCTCTGAGCAACTGTGTTCCTTTTCTCGATCTTTCCAGGCTTTTGTCTCTATGTCTCTGGGTTTAGTCTTCTGTTTATAAAGGAATCCACCAGGTGGACCAAGATCTTCCTTTGGTCAAGCCTCACTGAAGTAATCCAATCAAAGCTACCCCAACTAAATCCAAATGAATCAAAGGTCCCATACCCATGGGAATGGGTTATCTTCAAGAATGTGATCTGTTTTCTTATGCACAAAATCTTCAAACTGTCACAGTCCCTAAAATTAGAGACACAAGTTGTCTCTTGTGAGACACAAGTTATCTTCACACGTTGAAGATAGTTTTGGATTATTCCCAGAAACAATAAGAGGATAAAAACATCTAGGAAGGCCTTGAAAGCCTTTGTTTTATTTATAGCCATGTTCTCCGCAACTTTAAAGTTAGGATCACCTTCCTTCCAATTTGGAATGGCACGGTTACCTTTTCTGACCTAGGCCTCATTAGGAGGAAATTTAGCATTCATATTTTTTACATAAAGTCTTTTCAAATCTTGATTTGGAGTTCTTCTGTCAGGCATTGATAAATCCTCTTTATGGTAGTTCCTTTGACTTTTTCACACCATCATTTCTGTTTTGCTACACCATGGCAAAGTGATTGGGCCATGTGGGAATTACCAGAATAGAACTTGATCCTCAAAGTTTCAGGCCTTCATGAAGGACATTCAAGGGTGGTAATAACTTGTTCCATCCATGATTTTATCTGAGTTTTCCCTATTATTTTAACTTATATTTAGAAGATTGATACCACCTCATTCCCTGAAAAATGAACCATAATTTATCATTTTAAATCAGATATATAGTGAAATGATACAAAATAGGATTCTAAGTTATTGGAATTATGAAAAGAACAGAACATTTTAGAACTTTCTACTCTCACAAAGAGTTGGATCTCCTAGAACTTTGGCCTAATTATATACTGCCATGATACACAACTTCTTCTAGGGAATTAGGTTGTGATAGGCTTGATTACATGCTTATATAACATATAATTATAAAATATTATTGTTAAGTAAATAATTCTGAAAGTGATGAGATATCTATTTATCTATCTATTAATGACATAAACTGATAGCTTGAGGGTGCATCCATTCTGATGAGAAAGGTTTGTTTCCTCCATCAAATAGGGCAAGCCCCTTGATCCCACAGGTAGTTGGACATATCCATATGCTTGAAAATATCATGGGAGTAGACACTTTCTAGAGGCCGTCTTAGATATCCGTATAGGGGAAATTTACCTAAGGAGAGTCTTGAAGGTGGTGTTGGAGGGGCATGGCAAGTGGGAGTCCTTCCTCCTTCAGCAACCAAAGAGAACAGTGGATATTAAAAAATATTACCTATCTAGGGTCACAAAGAATTATTTGCTAATCTTTTTGGAATTTAAAAAGTTACAAATTATCTGAATGGCACAGAGTCCCTTTAATAACCCAATTTGGCCTGAATGAAAGTCAGATGGAATATGAATGACTGTAAATTATTAAAAATTTAACAAAGTAGCTCTTGCCATTCATGCTGCTCTACCCAGCATAACCCAAATATTAGAGAGATTAAGAACATGTCTAGGGACTTATGCTGTTATGGATTCAGCCAATACTTTTTTTAGTATACCAGTAAATAAACAGCCACAGAATATGTTTGTCCTCATGTGGGAGGGACAGAAATGAACTTTTCAGGCCCTTCCTCAAGGACATATTGTGACATGGGTTAATAGCCAAGGAGCTCATCACTTTGGGTTCACTTCCATGAGTAAATGTAAATCAATTTGTGGATAATATTTTTCTAACTTCTGTAGACTCAAGTCTTACAGAAAGCCATAGAATGGGTCTGGAAGCACCTTCAGAAAAGATGAGTAATGACCAATCTCCAGAAAATAAGGGACTGGGAAACACTATCAAGTTCATGGGGATGGTATGGTCAGGTAAGGTCATGTTTTATCATCTATTGTAATAAATAAGACCCAAACTTACCTCTGAACACAAATGTTGAAGAAGTGCAGAATTTTCTGCATGTTATTGAGTCATTGGACCACTTTTGCTCTCCATTTGGTACAATGTCTACAACCCTTGTATAGGCTAATGTAAGAAAGAGCAGTATGGGTTGGGGAAGCTCAAGAAAGAGGATGCCTTTGCAAAACAACTTTATTTAGTAGCCCAGGCATAATCCCTGCATTCTGCGACTTCTGGGTTATAATTTAAGCTAGATGTCTCTTTCACAGAGAAAGGAATGGAATGGGATGTATGGCAAATTGACAGGAAGGCATGGATCCCTATAGGAATTTTGTCTCAACTTTCCAAGCTGAGAAACATTATACCATCCTAGAATAGAAATTCCTAGCAGTATACCAAGATTTACCACAAATAGAGGCCATCACAGGGGATATGGCAGTGGAAATAAAAACTGCATATCCCAATAAGGGATGGATAAGGAGCTGCTGGTGAGGCCTGCTTCTGTGACAGCCCAGAATAGCATGTATATCTACAGCAGAAGGGATACTTAACAACTTATCCAAACACACGGAATTAGAAGTCTTTTGGATCCTGTAACATATACCACAGAATTAGAAGATACTCCAGAACTGTCCTTAGAAAAACCCCAACATAGAAAGTAAAGGAAAATGGACACCCTCACAGAATTCTTGGTATATGGATGGCTTCTGCTCAGATGAACTCCCATCTTGGACAGCAGTGGCCATAAAACCTATGGACAACTTGTAGGTAGAGATGGGAATAGGACATCGTAGTCAATGGGCCAAGCTAAGGGCCCTCTGGCTGTTTCTTGTTAACCAGTCATAGCCAGTCAACAATTGCATTGATTCATGGGCAGTTATGAAAGGGTGAATATGGTTTCCCCATGGGAAGCCAATAAATGCCTTATAAACGGACATTCCTTGAGAGGTACTGAACTATGGCAATATATCCACAACCACCTAAAAATCTTAGAGGGAGATTTTCTTGTCTTACATGTGGCCACCCATCAGCAAACCTCTCTCCCAGGGAACAAAGGAGCAGATATAATTGCAAAAATCTGGGCGTTGAAAATAACTGAAAAAGCAGATATAGCTTACTAGATATACAAGAAAGGGTGTACAAAGGTATTCACAAAACCTGGAAGCTAGCACAAATAGCTAGCTGACTATCTCCAGACAGGACATTGAAGAGTATCTCAGGACTGCCCTACTTGCAGCCAAGGGTGACCTAAATCTCTGCCTGTCATGTCAGGCCATATAACAATAAGAAGAAAAGCTTTAGATGTCTTACAGATAAATGGATTATATAGGGGTGCCAGAGGTATTGTTATGGGCTTACCATGTAGACACTGTTAGTGATTCATTGCAATCATTCCCCTGCAGACATGTCAATGAACATCTACTATTAAAGACTGCAATGTCTACAAACAATGTATAAGATGCTTAATATCAATTCTTGTGACCAACTGTCCTACTTCACCAACACCCTAATACAAGATTGGACACAAAAGGAGAAACTAACATGGAAGCTTGATTTGCCTTATAACCCTCAAGGGGCTGGCTTAATATAAAGAAATTTTAAAAATCTTATGAAAGAAACAAATCAAACTCCTCACTGGATGGATATCTCTAAAATGATGGACAATCATCCTACCAGAGGCCCCCAGAGGCCTTAACAAAGGACCCACCAAGGAGAGGATCCTTATAGCACTAGCCCTTACACAAGCCATGTAAATATGAAAATGGACAGAGGAGGCCTGAAGACTTGACTAAATACCACCAGATATTGGATAGCACTACAAACTCCTCTCTGTATTACCCCATGTCCATAAGCTCTGGGGTGGACCACACCCAAGAGATTGGTTGAGATCCTCTTGCTGATAAGGCAGGAGACAGCTGCCATCTTAGAGCTAACCCCAACATTCCTGGAAGAGAGAGGAACTGGAGAGACACGGTGGCAATGGGCAGGCAAGCATCCCTCCCCAAAGGGCATGGCTGTGGCCATGTGCATTAAATTGCTGTTAACACTATTAACATAGCAATGGCTGCCCCTCCCAATGAAAGGTATGGTTTAGTTACCTATAGTGAGTCCCTCAGCAGCAGAGGCCATTGCTGAAAGAGAAATCAACACCAGTTTCATATTAAAAGAAGGACAAGATAGCTCAACCTGTGTTCCTAACACTTTCTTATCATTTTCCTGCTAGCTCATGCTCTCTTTTATGGCTAATTGCTTTTGCTAATGCTTTGAGTATCACTAAATGTATATTTTCAGATGTAGGCCATTTAATATCAGCATGTAGACAGATGTAGGACATTTTACAACAGCATATACCATGCAGAACTGTGTGGGAGAGAGTGTGGTCTATGATGTGAACTGCGGTTTATACTTGGTGGCAAGACCCCAGGATGTATATATCCATTGCGGGTGATGTGCCACACTAATGAAGGATGTTTGTGTGGGATGTTGTGGGTGGTGTGGGAGGTGGGGAACATGGGATCCCTGTAATTTCTGTGTAATATTTGGGTAATCTAAGCACCTTTCAAAATATATATATATATATATGTATATAAATGATGTTTATCTAAGCAAATTCACATATATGCATATATATTTATATATCATTTTACAAATATTGGTATGTATTGTGAAACATTTGATTTTTACCCACAATAAAAAAAAAAAGTATATTTTCAACCAGGACCCACTACAGGGCAGACACACACAAAAGATCTAGCTGTTGGATTTGCAGGCTCTTGCATTTGAGCAGCTGTGAATCACCTTCTGGTAAGTCAGTCTGCTTTAAAATCATGATTGAGAGGTTGTCAAACCTGAGCAGCACCAATATCACACATGATACTTTAACATATGGGGGTGGGGTGGAACTGAAAACTATGGGCACAACTTAAACTTTTCCAGCAATGCCTCAGAAAGAGAAGCAATTGTGAAGGTGTGTAATGTCCCAAAGCATACCAGTGGGAGTCCCATGTCCAATTATTGGAGAGATTTATTTGGTGAACTCCAACTATGGGGATACCATCATGATATACCTCTGTAGTTTGAGAACAAAGAAACCAAAAAAGACACTGTGAATCAATTAATAATAATAGATATATGAATTATGTGTTTCCTGAAAAATACTCTCATATAATTGTCCTAACTAGCAGTTACTGACTTGCTACTATCTGGGGCTGCTGTCCCAGTATCTATTGGATTTCCCCTAACAGCACACAGTGGCTATGCAGCACAAACATGAAGCAATGGCTACCTTGGGTAGATAGGGAGATGAACACTTGGTTTCTCTTCATTGCATTTTGGGATATCAAACACAGTTCCAATGCTCTTAAAGGAGCCTATTTTGAGAGGGAGTGGAACAGGTTAGATTATTCGACCTCTTTTTTTGTTCTCCAAGAAGGTGATATTGACAACATGCTCTAGAAACCCTCTGAAAGGCTGTAACCATGGCCCATTATCATACTAAATCAAGAAACCATGGCTATATGCAAGGTTGTTTGATAAAGCTGCATGATGTTAGATATTCTCAACACAGCACAATGGGAAACATGCACCTCATTAAAAAACTGATTGAGGGAGGGTTGGGAAAGGGAGCAGGTGAACATTGGGGATTGGTGGGTATGTGGATGAAACTACAATGATGGGAATGCTCTTTTGGCAATATTACAAGGAAAGGTTACTGGTTTAAGGTTTTGAATGGGGGGGAGGGGGCAAGCATTTGGGACAGGGAGCACCTGGACAGGATTCTAGGGAGTGTATGAGTGATAATTTTGTCATTGTGTGTGGTATCAGGGGGTAAAGACCAACATAATGTGTGGGGAGGTGTTGGACTCCCATCCTGGGGAGGCCCACTATGTTCTCAAACAGAGGTGCAGGAGTGTCTCGAGAGCATGGCTGGTGCTTAACAGGGGAAGACAGACCATGTGTCAAACCCTCAGTGGTGTTTCAAGTAACTATGAATCTTGATCTTCAAGGAGTGAAGCCTACTGGTTGCCTTGGGCCCCAAAGAGTGGAGGAGTGAGGAATAAAATAGAAGGAACAGGGGGCAATGGAAGGGTTCTACATGAACTTGCAGTGATGGATACAGGCTATGTTAATTTTCATAAAAAATTTATAAAAGTATATGGTCCAAAATGTAAACCATAATGTAAACCATTGAACACGGTTAGTAGCAATATTTCAATATTTGTACATCAGTTGTAACAAATGTATCATCCACATATAAAAAGGTTATTAATATGGGAAGGGTGAAAAGGGGGGGGGGATGTTGGATGATGGGAGTCCTGTGTATTCTCTACATGACTTTACTGTGAACTAAAATTTCTTTAAAGACAAAATGAAAATAAGTAAGACACTGGAGGAATAAATGGAAGAAAATAATGTCACTGTACAAACAGAACAACAGATCTTATTGTGATGAAAGGCAAAATGTCAAAATTTTTAAAAATATTTTTCCTCCTTTAATATCCCAACTTTTTTACTTTATTTTATTTTTAGTTTTTAAAACATTTTCTCTATTTTATTTCTTATGCTTAAAACTATCATTATTATTTCATTTTCTTATTAATTGTATTTGGCTATTTTATTGACGTCATTTTTGAAGAAGTTTGGATCACAGAAGGTTTAGAATTGTAGCAGGACAAGATCATTGATTTGGGGTGTCAGTGATAGGGGATACATGGGAGGTGGTTCACCTGGGCATATATATAAAGAATATAAATGTGTTCAAATGTTCATGGGGCATTGTCACAGTGTGTGGAGAGTCACATGATAACCAAAAGAATATCATACTACCATCCTGGGTAGCTCTGCCACATTCTCTAATGGAACAAGAAGAATCTCCCAAATTCAGGGGCAATGTGAATATTCTCACTGTCCTGCATCTATCCTCCAGTTCATTGGATTCACCCAGGACAACTAAGAAGGAGGAGAAAATGGACAACCACCATACCAAGGAACATAGAGTGTTTACAACTACAAATAAGAGAGTCCCATCCATTGGCCATATGGGATTGAAGACCTCCCTCAATTAAAGGTGGAGTGGGCATCACCATCACAGAGTCCTCAGGATTGGGGAACAAACTATGGACTAACGTAGACTTACTAGTATTCTACTGTAGAATTGTGATTGAAGCAATCGAAGAAAGATCATTGATGTGAAGACAGTGGTCACCGGAAATTCTGGGAGAAGGGAGAGGGAAAAACAGATTTAATATGGGGGAATTTTTGGGACATGGAAACTACCCTGAATAACATTACAAGACAGATACAGGCCATTATATATCCTGCCATAATCTACAGAGTTGAGTGGGAGACAGCATAAACTACAATGTAAACTAAAATCCATGCTTAGTGTTAATGCTCCAAATGTGTTTATCAATTGCAATAAATGTACCACACTAATGAAAGATGTTTCCAATGTGGGAAAATGTGGGAAGTGTGGGGAGTGGGGCATATGGGAGTCCCCTATATATTCTATGTAACATTCATGTAATCCACATATCTTTCAAAAAAAAAAAAAAAGAAAATTATAAAAAAAATACTGAGTCCTGTGTCAACATTCCAGATAAAGAAAACAAAGTGAATAAATCTTTAGTTCACTTGCAGAAACAATTGCAACTCAGATCATTACCCATTTATTTGGTGGTCTCAAATAAATGCTTGGTATTCAGGGTGAGGGAGCTGGTGTAAAAAACTGTTGATGAGCTTTCTAGAAATTGTGGCAATTGGACTTGTTCTATACATTTGCTTGTATATATTGTTGGTGTGTGTGTTCTATCTCCAATGATCCTTAAAAATATGAAAAACACACTGGTTTGTCCTCCCCTATCAAGACCTCAGTCTTGTTGCAAGTAACTATGAATCTTGTCATCCAATGACTCAAGCCAGGGGGTTGCCATGGGCACCAGGAGGATGGGGAGGGAGTAATACAATGGATCGAAGAGGGAGTATTTAATGGTCAGTGGAATTGTTCTGCATGATCTCACAGTGATGGACACAGAACATGGTAAATATCATCAAAATCTATAAAAATATATGGTCTAAAGTGTAAACTATAGTGTAAACCATTAGCCATGTTTAGTAGCTATGTTTCACTATTTGAATATCAGTTACAACAAAGCTACCACCCCCATGTAAAAAGGTATTAATATGGGGGGAGGGAAGGGGAAAAGATGTTAGGTATATGAGAGTCTCCTGTATTCTGTGTGACTTTGCTGTGACCTAAAACTTCTTTGAAAACAAGATGAAAAATAGTGAGACACTGGGGAATGAATGGGGGAAGGTGCCACGGCATAGACAGGACACAAGATATTGCAATGATGAAAGGCAAAATGTCAAAAAACATTTTTTTTAAATATTTTTCATTTTTTTAATATTCCAATGTTAATTTACTTTTATTTTTACTTTTTAAATTTTTTTTATATATTTCAGCTCTTAAATTTAAACTTATCATTTTTATTTCATTTTCCTATTAGTTGTATTTGGCTACTGTGATGGCTTCATCTTTGAAGAAGCTTTGGATCACAGAAGGGTTATAACTGGGGCAGGAGAGGATCATTGGTGGGGGGTGCCAAGCATGGGGGGTGCATGAGAGGAAGTTCACCTGAGCATACATATAAGGCATATAAAAATGTTCAAATGTTCACAGGGCATTGTCACTGTGGGTGGAGACTCACACAATAAATGAGAGAATACTGAACTCCCATTCTGGAGAGCTCTACCACATTCTCTAAAGGAGCAGTAACAGTCCCCCAAGTACAGGGTCAGTGACTGGTGAAGGAGGATGATCCACTGATGGGCCCTTGATATTGATGATTAGCTTATGAGTCTTTGCTCTTGAAATTGAAACTTAGCCTATTGTTTTGGGGTGCCTAAGGTTTGCCTCCTGAGAGCCTCCTTGCTGCTCAAATGTGGCCTTTCTCTAAGCCAAACTCAGCATATGAATGCATACCTTCCCCCCATTGTGGGACATGACTCCCAGGGATGAGCCTCCCTGGCACTGAGGGATTGCTACCAAGCATCAACAAGCAATGCAACTGGAAAAAGACCTTGAATAAAAGGGGGGAAAGGTAAAAACAAATGAGTTCATATGGCTAAGAGTCTTCATAGTGAGTCGGGAGGTCATCCCAGAGGTAACAGTTATGCACATCTCAGTAGGATCTCATAGACTTCCAAAGTGGATACCACCCCAAATAGTGGGGCTCCTGGAGACACCCAGGTCCTATGGTCAGTGCAGATAGCTCCAGAGACTTGAGTCTTTGTGCTGTCCATGTGTCAACTGGACCCAGAACCTTGGTGGGGATGCAACACCTACTCTACAGCTCATTGGAATCACCCAGGACAACTGTTGGGTAGATGATGATAACAACAGCCATCCCAGGGAATGGAGAGAGTCTGTTCCTGCAGGCAGGATAGTCTCATCCATCTTCCCCATGGGATATAAGCCCTCTTTCAATTGCAGGTGGAGTGGACATCACCATCCCAGAATCCTCAGGATTGGGGGAAGAGCTATGGACTAGAGTGGACTTACAGGTATTCTACTATAGACATATTGCGATTCTAGCAATGGAAGAAATCACAACATTGATGTGGAGCCAGTGGCCACTGGAGGCTCTGGGGGTAGGGAGATGAATAAACAGTTGTAATATGGGGGCTTTTTTGGGACTTGGGAATCATCCTGAGTGACAGTGCAATGACAGATATAGGCCATTTTATATCATCACATAACATGCAGAACTGTGTGGGAGAGAGTACAGACTAAAATGTGAACTATGGCCCATGCTTAATGGCAAAGCCTCAGGATGTGTTTATCAATTGCAATGAAAGTGCCATACTAATGAAGGATGTTTATGTGGG
Organism: Cabassous unicinctus; assembly: GCA_029593785.1. NCBI lineage: Eukaryota > Metazoa > Chordata > Mammalia > Cingulata > Chlamyphoridae > Cabassous > Cabassous unicinctus. The sequence goes on along the minus strand of JAQZBX010011004.1, from coordinate 30,000 downwards.
AGGTTGTGGGAGGTGTGGGAAGTGGGGCATATGGGAATCCCTATATTTTTTGTGTAACATTTATGTAATCTAAGTAGCTTTTAAAAAATAAAAAAATGAAAAAAGAAAGAAAAACACTTGAAAACCTATACCACCAACATGCCCATGGTCTAGAAACTCCTGCAAAAGAGGCGGTCAGAGGGTTACTTGTATGATACATAGAGCATCTCATACTTGGCCTAGTATTGTCCTTGCCACTGCTTTCCTCCTCTGACATCCATTTCCATGACACCCTCGAAGTGTGCCAAGCTTTGGCTGCTATATCCCTGAGCACAGGCCACCAAGAGCACATCTTGTTTTGAGAAAAGGGTATATAACAAGATCTTTTCCCCAGTAATTATACACAAGCCTCTGGCACTGAACCATCTTTGGTTTAACCATATATAATCTGTACAGTGTTTGCCATAGTGACAGATATATTAAAGTGAACTTCCTTGTCCTCTCTCTGTCCTTCTTAAAGTAGCTGCACTTCTCTATATGTAAGTTCCCTTAAAAATGCTTTTCTACCAATTACTCTGGTGTTTAAAGCCTTCATCTTCAAAATCTCAACTGACCCCATTGTATGACAGTTTGGGGCAGTCCTCTTTGGGACTTCCCCTAATTCTTCTTTGGGGGCAAGTACTGGAGCTGATTCAGAGGGACACAACAACACTTCAGGATGCATGTTATTAATCAAGGTTAATTATCGGATGTTGGGTCTTTTTTTTAGGTAAATTTTCCAGTTAAATGCATGCATCTTAAACTCATTCATTTCACTTAAATGTGATTTTTAAAAAATCACCCCTATAATCAAAACCCCTGTTATAGCATATTGCCATCATGCTAGAGAGTTCCTTCTCTCTTTCCTAGTTAATCCTTTTTAAAAAATCTCTCAATTAAACAGAAACAAGTACAAGCTTATTCTTTTTATCATAGGTACATTTTTCCTGTCTTAAACCTTTAAGTAAATTTTCTCATTCAATAGTCAATCTTTTCTTTAAGGCTATTTTCTAATTTTTTGAGATTCTTTGAGATTCATACATATTTTTGTCTGAATATGGATTCTGTTACATTTTAATTTGTAATATTCTGTTGTATAAATACCCTACAATTTATTTATCAATTTTCCTTTGGTGAACACCTGTACCATTTCCAGGTTTTAGTTATGAATAAAGCTGCTATGAACATTCTTGTCAAAGTTGCTTTGTGTTTTATACACTCAGTTCTTTAGAGTATATAATGAAGATTTCACTTGCTGGTACATAGGAGAGGTGATATTTATTTTTATAAGAAATTGTCCAACTTCTTGCAAAATATTGTAATATCTCACACTTCTATCAAAGCACATGAGAATTAACCTTGAACAAAATCGTTAACCTCATTTGATGATTCCAGACCTGTTAATATTGGAAACTCTGGAAGTTTGTAGTAGTATATCATTGTGGTTTTAATTAGCATTTCCCTTCACCATATATGAAGATGGACCACATAGTGAGATATTAAACAAATGTTCATGAATTTGACTTATACAGATTATGTTTTCTGACCACAGCGAAATTAAATTAACCTCAACAACAACCAATTATTCAGAAATTTAACTATATATAAATATATGTATTATACAATCTATGAATCAAAAAGGTATCAGAAGAAAAATTTTAAAATATATCGAATTAATAATAGGAAAAGTAAAGTATATCAAATTTAGTGGAATAGGAGAAAAGCCTTCCAAAGAAATATATTTATAACTGCTAATGCTTATTCCTGGAAAGAAAACAGGTCTATAGATAATGACCTACATTTCCCTCTCAGAAATCAAGAAAAAGAGGAGCATAGTGAGCCTCTAGTAAATAAAAGGAAGAGAATAATTTAATATAATGAAAATAAATGGTATATATATAATAGTGAAACAAAAGGAAAAAGTGACAAAAACAAAAGGTTTATTTTAACAGATTAATGATATTGCTTAACACCCACATAGATTTATCATGGAAAAAATGAGAATGCAAATAAAATTTTGGGAGTGAAATAGGAATTGATATGGACAGGAAAACCACATCAAAACATAATTTGTTGCTTGGCAGGCATATTCTAAATATGAATGTACTAAAATCAACTAACAAAATTAGGTACTAATGATAAATTAGAATTTCAAGTAAAAATGAGAATTTTGGAAAATGTAACCCCCACAGGAACTTCACAGCTTCCCAATAAAATAATTTTCTGATAAAATTGGTGTTGATATTAATACATGTGGTTTACTTTTGGTATTGCATAATTATATATGTCATGTTTATATGATTTGCATCACTCTGTGAACCAATATTTTCCAGATGAACAATAAATGATGTTATAAAATCCATGCATGTGTAAAATACCCATTCAAATTGCCAAAATAGATCAATGTATCTAAATCTAAAAGAATATGAAAAGTTCATTAATATGATTTCAGTTTCCAAATTGCAAGTTTTCTTTAAGAAATCAGTACTTTTTGAATTTTGGGGAAATTTCACAGAAGAATGATGATGATTATTTGAAAATACTTTTTTTGTAACCATAGATTTGAGTCCATATTTTCTTCATGTTCTTCACACTGAAAAATATATTGCAACAGAACAAGTAAAGAAGTAGATACAAGAATTCAGCTGTCCTCCATTAATTCAAATATTACAGTAGTTTTCAAAAATTTAAAACAATGTCTCCATTGGTTTTGCAAAATAACATACTTCATCATAAAATATGTCACTACGTTAATATGTAAAGAATTAATTACTTTAAATAAATTAAATGGCTATTTAAACATGCATTGGATCTATTTTCTAATAGAATTTTAATATATTTAATAAACCACATGAATATAAGATCTTTAGGGCCTTCAATAATTTTTCAGTATGTAAATGGTCCTGGGTCGCAAGAAAAATGGAGAACAGATGATTTTTCAGTATTATATTTGAATTTATATTCTTCAAATATAATATTGGAATCTTAGGTTATATACTTTGGCATGCATTTTTTCTTATCATTATTCTGTTTTCAGGGTTTTGTTTCCACAAAAATAAAAATACTCTTGATTTATTAGCTGCCATACCACCAGTTTTCTCTTAAATATCTCAAGTTGCCAAATCTGTCTAGTTCTTCCATATATTGGATATACTGTGAATTATCCTTGCCATATCAGGAACAGTCTGCAGCCTCTATCAGAGTTGCTTTCTGCCCATATATACACATTCAGATACTGAGAGCATGTACTGTTGATCACGGTAAACAAAGTTCTGCCTTTGTGAAACCATCACTGAGTGCTATCAGCTCTGGTGAAGCTAAAAGCGTCCTATGCTATATTAAGGGGGATTTCTGCTTCCATACATTTGACTTTTGTCTACTCAACTCCAAGCCAACATTTGTAACTGAAATGACATCAGGTAAGAGCTCAAAGACACTTCTATTTGAACCTTTTTTTGCTAGGAATACCTTAGAAATTCTTTACCTTTCCCATATTATGCTTCTATCCAGATTGGCAGTGATTAATAAAAATATTCAGAATAATGAAAAATTGAATTCTTTCTTAAGAATTTCTTCCAAGGGATACTTACCGACATTCTTGAGGTCATCAAATATTATTTGTCACATCCAATGTGTGAGAATCTGTTCCAGTCTCTTGTGGTGAATAAGTGACATACTCTGCCTACAACTTCTCTCTCTCTCTCATATTTAAATTTGCTTTCCTTTGAAAATAAATCATTAAATGTTAACTTTTTTTTTTTTTAAAAAAAAGAGTAGTTGCTGGCCAATTATTGGTTTTTAAATATTTTTAGTTAATTTAAACTGTAAATGATTTTTCTTCATGTCATAATTTTAGTCCAAAACCATAACAGAATATAATATTCTTAGGGGTAACAAAAATTTATGGATTTACTATAGGTAAATAAATGCATTGAATCTCCTGGGAACTAGGAAAAATTATTGAATATTTCTCTTTTCTAGTTGCTAATTTTATTGCTAAACACACCATTACAGATTTAATCAATCCTGAGAGTTTAGTCAAGGAAAACTTGCAATCAGTACTTAAAGGAAAGCTGGCCTCTCTGGAATCTGAAATCAGCAGTTTTCCTAAGTTTTAGGGAGTCATGACTCATATGTGTCTTTCACAAAGAATAATGATATTTATAAAGAACCCAGAAGCAGAATGGTTCATATAATTTAAGCACTGAGAAGTGACTGCTTGAATACTCTCAGTGAACAAAGGCAGTATTACGGATTTTGTCAATCTTTGTAAACTCTTCAAAAGATATATTCATGTTAAGAAAGAAAAATTTACATCATTTTCCAGGTAATTTTTGGATTTTTAATTGATGTGTTTCCCTGAAATTACTAATGGAAAATTCTGTGAAACAGCAATGATATGCCTCAGTTTCCTTAGCATACACATACTTTATTATTTAACTCTTCCAAAATGTGTGTTCATAGGATTGCATGAATGTTTCTGATTCTAGTGTTTATTTTAGGTGATTCATTTTTTAAAATGGGACTTGAAGGTCTATGTGTGATCCACAGTCTGGACTCACAAGTTTGAAAATATAATGACATAAAATTCACTTGAAAATGAACTGGTGCAGGCACCTTGAATGAGTGATTTCTTGAAGTAGATTCTAAAAAAATAACAAAGTATTTTACTGACAAAATAGAGTTATGATGGCATTTCATGGAACTCTACCAATATAAGTAAAAATAGTCCTTAAAATATAAAAGGAAATGATGAGATATCCAGTGTAGATTTTAGTGCAAACAATTTCTAATATTTATTTTCTGGATATTATGAATCAGTGATGCTTTACATGAATCATTTTAATGTATTACTGTGTATTATCTGTTTAACACTAGATGAGGAATTAGCAAAAATCTCACTGAATATGTTGTTGCTGACATTTTAAAATTGTAAAGTAAATTCTTTCTAAATATGCCCAAGATAATAAGGATCAGGGGACAAAAATCTTGAACTCTCTTTTATGAAAAATGTTATTCATTTAATCATGTGAATGCACTCTCCTGGAAAGATTTATGGTAAATTTTGTGAAGAGAAATTTGAGATTTTGTACCAACTGAGGAGAAAGTTGCAATCTCAAGAGATGGAGAATAGGAAGGAGACCTCTAAGGATCAAGAGCTAATGCGTAATTTTGATGAGGCAAATGAAAAACCCAGATGTAAGACTGGTTCAAGTCAGTGACATACAATATAGATTAATAGCATAACCTTAATCACTGGACAATATTTTTATAGTAAAATTCTCTGCTTAAAGGATTTTTTCTTTTTCAAAAATGAGGAAAATAGAAGTAACCACACATAACTGAAGGATTTTTATTAAAAAATAACTTGCATAAAATATTTTGCAAAAAAACTAAAAATTCATATGATATAACCAATTAAGCAACTAAATATTATTAATAGCCAGTAAATGGTGATCAGAATTGTAAAATATATTTTTAAAGATAAATTATATGTAAATAAAATATTAATAAAATACAAATTATAAATTTTTATAGTTATAAACCTTCAATTTTATAGATGAAAAAACACCCTGTTTTAATAGATGATACTGCAAAAGAAGAAAGAAAAGACAAAAACATATATCTTATAAAACTGAAATGAAAAATAGTCTCATTTCAATTAACACCATTCAGGGAAGAACCTCAGAGTCATTCATTAAATTTGTTATAGATAAAAAAATTAGGTCATGTTACCAAGAAAGGCAGACATCAGAAGTCATCCTAAGCCCCTGGCACAAGGAGAGAATCAGTAACAGTTACAGAGTGTTAAAACACACCAGCTGATATGGAAGCTTTCTTACAGAGCATGTCTGGTAATACCCTTTGATTTTGAAGAAAATAAGAAAATCATCACTGGATGTGTTCAAATGGAGTTTGATAGATATTATATAGAAATAGTGTAAAGATTACATTTTATGTGAGGGTAGTGTGGTTTGTCTCCATTTTGATTTTTAGCATCATCATCTTTTATACTTTGACTTCCAGGAATACTGCAGCATATAAGCAGATATGGAAACTATCACCACAATCACGGAATTCATCCTCATGGATATCACAAGCTCTCGGGAGGGGCAAGTCTTGCAAGGTCTCCTGTTTTTAATGGTTTATCTGGGAGCTCTGACTGGGAATTTTCTAATTGTTGTTGTCATTTTAACAGACCCATTTCTACACACTCCAATATACTTTTTATAGGCAATTTATTCTTCATAGATCTTTGCTGCATTTCAATTACGGTTCCCAAAATGATTGTGAATTCTCTGACAGGCAGTAAATTGATTTCTCTTCCAGCATGTGCTGCTCAGATTTTCCTCTTTATTTTCTTTATTTCCACAGAGTTAGTCTTCCTTTTGGTGATGTCCTATGATTGCTATGTTGCCATTTGCCACCCTCTGCACTATGGGCTCACCATCACCCCACGTCTGTGCACACAGGCAGCTGGTGGTTCATGGGTGTATTAGTCAGCCAAAAGGGTGCTAATGTGAAATACCAAAAATGGGTTGGTCCTTATAAAGGGTATTTATTTGGGGTAGAAGTCCACAGATACCAGGCCATAAAGCATAAGTTTCTTCTCACCAAAGTTCATTGCCACATGCTGGAGCAAGACAGCTGTCAACGTTTGCCAGGGTTCAGGCTTCTTGTGTTCCTCTTTTCCCGGGGCTGCGTTTCTCTCCCGGCTTAGCTCTTCTGGTTCCTCCACAATGTCAGCTGTAGACTACCAGGCGAACGGCTCACTTCTCTTCTTCTGGGGCCTTTTCTCCAACATCAAAACTGCTTCTCAAAAAACTGCTTCAACTCTGTTCTTGCCATGCCTTTTATATTTGATTCCCCACCCACCAAGGGGTGGGGCTCAATGCCCTACTGACGTGGCCCAGTCAATGCCCTAATCATAACTTAATCATGCCCAGATTAACAGATCAGTTTACGAGCATGATCCAATTATATTTTTGGAATTCATAATTACATCAAATTGCCCAACTGCAACAATGGGCAAGTGGGTTGGTGTATTCTGCTATCCACACAGGCACAATGTTCAGAGTTCCCTTCACAGAGTCCAATGTGATCCATTAATATTTCTGTGATATACCTGGAATTTTAAGGACCTCATCTTCAGATGTTCAGTTTCTAAGTCTGTTGTCATATCTATAAGTGCTTTCGTGGACTTAATATGCTGTGTCTTTTTGTTTATATCATAAATTAGTATATTTTCAATGGTGCTTAGCCATGCAGTCTATGGAAGCCCATAACAAAGCCCTATCCACTTGTACCCCACAACTGGCAATTCTCCTTTTATTTGCAATTACTGGATTGACAGCTGTCTTAGGACCCATGGCATATAAAGCATCTCTTAAAAATCTTCTCACAGCCATATTCTACACCATGGTGCCTCCATTCATAAACCTCCTCATCTATAGTCTCCAGAACAAACAGATAAGCAATGATCTAGGCAGAATGTTCCACAGATATTTTGAGTTTCCAAGGAGGGATACTCTTGATTAAATATTCTTAAAAATAAAATTTGAAAGAAAAGTGAATTTTAAAAAGTTAAAAAGTTTGAAGGATGTTCAATATATATTTGAGATATGCTTTTAAATTTGAATCTACTCCTGTAAATATCTAGTGTTTTGTTGTTTGTGTATTTTGGTGTTGTTTATATATGTGATAGTGAGCTATATATCTCTTTATTGTAGTTTTTCATACTCAATATCTTAATTATATAATTTATGCTCACTTGAAAATACTTTCCATACTGTCAAAATATTTTGGAAAATGTTAGGAATGATTTTGAACTAATAATAATGTATGGCATTATAAAGAGAAGACCACACCTTATATACCATTACCATAACTGCGCCTATACCTTTTAGAGATTTAAAGGTACTGGATTCTACCTTCCTAGAAGATAAAGATGATTATTTTTTGGATAGGGATGCCTACTGTTTAAATTGATCTTCTTGAATTCTATCATACACATGTGTCTGGGATAAGTAAAAAAGTGATTAGGACTGAGATAAAACTGGAATTCAGGAAATAAGGATATAGCCTGAGGAATGTTCTAATGTTGGCACCCTTGAAGTATTTCCCTAATGGAAAAGGCAGATTCAAACACCTGCCCTCTAATATATAATGTAGTTTGGTAGCTACTTTTCTCTCCCATAACTCTGGATAAACTGATGACTTTCATGTCTGATTCATTCAAACTTTCTGCATGTTGAAAAACAAGATATCAGTAGTTACAAAATTTCTAACACTCTTCTGGTTCTACTTCTTTTACTTTCTTGATATCATATATATGCATTTTACAAAATGAAGTGAGTCATGGCAATAAATGTGATTAGATTTTGCCTGCAGAACACCAGATATTTATTATACTATGTGATGCATTTTTCCACATATAAGATATAAAAATTTAGTCTCAATATGGAAAGTGTTTCATTTTTTCTAATTGCTGAGGGCTAAGCCTCCATTCCAGTTTCAAAAGAATGTATTAGTCTTTAGATAGCTCATGAGTGAATTCTTTGAAGTCTGCCTTTTTAAACTTTAAAACTCCTAAACTAGAAAATGCTCAGTATTAAAGAACTTGTGTTCATTTAAAATTCAACTGCTATGATGAACAAATCAACCTCACTCTGTAGTATTATAAGTAGAAGAAAGCAATAAATGAAGATCACAAAATTTTCATCATCTAATAAAATTTCCACATATTCCTCCAAAGCTTGATATATATGCTTATAAGTTCAATATTTCAACAATTTAAGATTCCATCACCTTTGTTTTTAAAGTATGTTTGTTCCTACAAGTCTCACATGCATGCTTGTTCCCTGGGTAAAAATATCAAAGACCAAATTTGTATTCAACTAACATTACAAAGGATAGAAGTTACATATTTGAAGTTTTCCATGTTTGAATGACTTTATATTTATATAAAATATAAATATTTATATTCATGATTAAAATTTATGCCCAAGTTATTGTCTCCAGATATTTAAATATTGAGATCCATTGAATTCTAATCATTAGGTTCCTGATAAATGTCTAACACTTTTCTGATTCTACTTCATTTTCTTGATATTATATGATTATGGATTTTATGGATTTCTTAACTTCTACACTGGTAGTTCTAAGTGAGAGTTATTAATAAATTTTCCCAGGATGTGGTTTGCCATATCAGTCATGACACTTGTTTTCCTTTCCTGAAAAATTTTTTCTTATACTTATGATTGTTAAATTTTTAATCAACAATTTAATTATTACATCAGGATTAGGATGAGCATTTATTTCTTCCGTAATTTTATCATATCTGTTTTCAAATTACATATTATGAGGAATTTTCTTCAAGATCTAGTCAAACATGTCAGATGACTTTTTATGCTTGCCTATATATATATTTTTATATGTATATATAATCACTTACTTTAGTTCTCTTTAGTATTCAAATTATTTTTCACATATCATAATAGAGACATGAAATCATCACTTAACTGTTGTAGTATGTTAATAGGAAAGTCTAAAATGTCCCACAGTCCCCTTACTTGTCTCAGTATAGTTGGGGTCTTTTAAAAATGTTTGTTTATGCTGGTTCTCATTCAAAAGCTGGATTTCTGCCAAAGATTTGTAGTCTTGAGATGTCTGTTCACAATTGGGATTGATATCATTGTTATTTGCTAAAGATTTCTGCATGTTGGAGGTAACTGGCTGGTGAATTCTGTTTAATGATATGTAGGAGTAGGACAGGATAGAATTTGGGGGTTTTCTTTATGCCATGTTGCAGGTCTCTTTTTTTTCAGTCTTCAGTTCACAAATGCTACCCAAAATTTCCTCTCATCATTTTCTTAGTTTATATTTCAATATACAGGACCCCTCAGATAGTTTTAAGACTGAACATAACTGCCTGCTAAGTGTTCCAAGTATTAGCAGAGTGAGGCTAAGGGAGTTGACTCATTTGCAAGTATAATCTCAATGTACGATGGTTCCATATTTCTGATTTTTTAAAAAGATACTTAGATTACATAAATGATACACGCCCCTCCCACACCTCCCACAACCTCCCACATAAACATCCTTCATTAGTGTGGTACATTAATTTCAATTGATAAACACATCCTGGGCCTTTACCATTAAGCATGGACCATAGTTCACATTGTACACCGCACTCTCTTCCACACAGTTCTGCATGTTATATGATGATGTAAAAATGCCTGTATCTGTCATCTCAATGTCACTCAGGACGATTCCCAAGTTCCTAAAAAGCCCCTGTATTACAAATACTTTTCCCTCTCCTTGCCCCAAGAGTTTCCAGTGGCCACTGGCTCCACATCATGTTGTAATTTCTTCCATTGCTTGAATCACAATATGTCTATAGTAGAGTACCAGTAAGTCCACTCTAGTCCATAGCTCTTCCCCCCATCCTGAGGAGTCTGGGATGGTGATGTCCACTCCACCTCCAAGTGAGAGAGGCCTTATATCCTATGGAGAAGATGGATGGGATTATTCTTTCTGCAGCTACAGACTCTCTCCATTCCCTGGGATGGTCGTTGTCCATCATCATCTCCCTGCCAGTTGTCCTGGGTGACTCCAAAAAACTGTAGAGTAGGAGTTGCTGCTCCACTGAGGTTCTGGGCCCAGCTGGCACATGAACAGCCTAAAGACTCAAGTCTCTGCCCATACACCTACAAACTCCAGCGCCAAGTGTAGGTTTGAATAGAAGGGACAGATAAGCCATGCACAGGGAAGACATAAATGAGTCCAACTCTGTCACTCTCAGGAACACAAACTCCAAAGTAGGGCCCACTGGCTAGGCACCAAACTACGGAACTATCTACCCTGACATAGGACCTGGGTGTCTCCAGAGCCCTCATGAACCCCACTATTTGGGGTGATATCCACCTTGGAATTCTATGAGATCCTATTGAGATGTGCATAAGTGTTACCTCTGGGATGACCTCCTGACTCATTTTGAAGTCTATGATTTTTATGATAAACAAAAGACTCTATCACTTATTCTGGTTCCATATAACAGTTTTATATTATTTATGAATTCCAAAAATAGATACTGGATTATATTTGTAAACTAGTCTGTTCCTCTGGGCATATTAGATTATATTGGATTCAGAGGTTTCACTTTTACTTGATTAAATAGTAATTAAGACTTTGTTTGGGCCATGTCAGAAGGATGTTGAGTCCCTGCCCCCTTGATAGGTGGGGGACTCACAGAGAAACTTCACTCTCAGAAAGGATCTGAGAGTTTTAAAGCTGGATTCCCATGAAGTAAATACACAGAGAAGCAGATACATGAGGAAAGAGAGAAGGCTCCATTAGATACAGGCCCCAAGGAAAGAGATGAGCCTTTCACCTGATAGTTTACAACTGACCTTGTGAAGAGAGCAAAGCAGCTGATCCCAGAGAGAAATGAGCCCCAGGACACAGACAAGACTTATCTAAGCCTACAGCTGATATTGGAAGAAGGTGGGACCATGGAGCCTTAAGAGGAAGAGGAAGGCTGGACCCTTGAAGATGTCAGCAGCCATCTTATTCCAACATGTGGCAACAGACTCTGGTGAGGGAAGTAACTTACACTTTATGGCCTGTTAACTGTAAGTTTCTACCACAAATAAATACCCTTTATAAAAGCCCACAGATTTCTGGTATTTTGCATCAGCACCCCTTTGGCTGACTGATACAGAATTTGGTACTGGAGAGTGGGGCTGTGCTTTTGCAATTACCAAAATCCTTGAAATTTTTATAAATCAGTAAGCGGTATTTTTTTGGAGTAATTGTGAGATGCTTGATGGAAAAAACCTAAATTGCTTTGAAGATACTGTTGATAGGAATATGAATGCAAAAGAGACTTTTAATCGTGGCTTAGAAGTAAGTGATGAAACTATTATTGGAAAGTGGAGAAAAGACAATTCATGTTTTAAAGTTGTAGAGAACTTAGCAAAATTGACTCCTGATGTTTTATTGAAGGCAAAATTTGAAAATAGTTAGCCTGTGCATTTAGCTGAAGAACTTTCCAAAGTAAACTCGGAGAATGCAGCTTGCTTTATCCTTGGAGCTTATAGCAAAGTGCTGGATGAGAGAGATAAGCTGAGAACTGAACTGTTGGGCATAAAGATAACAGAAACTGATTCTGGAAATTCCAAGCCTCTGGAAATTAAGTCCCTGGAAGGTAGTGCCCCATTTGAGGATTTAACTAAACTTGGAACTTGTAAATCAGGATTGAAGATGCAGTTACCAGGAAAGATTTGTGGAAAGTCTTACTTTATGATGTCTTGGAACCCTGCTTCTTCCATGCTAAACCAAGCTTTTAGAGAGTGCTGTATGAACAAAAACAATGTCAGTTTGGACTAAAAATACATGGAAGGGAGAGATTGAAGGACAAACAGCTTTAAGAGGAATACCATGGAAAGTGAGATCTGGAATTAAGATATTGCCTTGGGCCAAGAAAGGAACCCCACCCATGTGAGTTTGCCCTCATAGTTGAAGAGGATGCATGTTCCCAAATGGAGAGTTTTGCCAGCCCAGGGTACAAAGAAGGTAGAGCACATTCCCTAAGAAGTATGGAGGTTAAGGTCACCACCCACAGGTGTGAGATGGGTGGACCTGTCCCCATGGATTAGAGAAGGCCAGGTAGCCTACTCATTGCTCTGAGAGGGTTGGGCCTGTATGCCAAATGTTAGAGAGGTTGTTATCTTCACTTTACTGTTCTAGGGGGGTTAATACTCTAACCAAAAGTTTAGGTAAAGTGTAGCAATCTCCCCAATGCTCTTGTAAGGTGAGGTCTAGAACTTGGTTGATACCCAGATGCTTGATGAGTGTGGAACCAAGAAAATGGCTGCTGGGCAAGCTTGTGGAAAGGGTGGGTCCTCATGAGGCTCCAGGGAGAAGAAATCATCATCTTAAGAATAACTCTAAGACTTTGAAATTGAATGGGGTATGCCCTGCAGGTTTTCTGACCTATAGAGAACTTGTGACTCATGTTTCCCTCCCAATTTCTCCTTATGGTAATACAAATATTCATCTTTTGTCTGTCCATTTGTGTATTGGAAGCAAATAAATGGTTTTGTAAGTTCCAGAGGTCTACAGCAGACTGGACTTTGCTCCACAAAAATACTGTATTTTCATAAACTGATTGTGATATGATTTTGTACTTAGTATTGCTACTGAAATAAGTTTTTTTGAATATTGTAATATCTTTATGGAATTCAGAGGGTGGAATGTGGCAGTATATTATTGATGAATTCCAAAAAGAAATATTGATTATGTTTGTAAACTTGTCTGTTCCTCTGGGCATATTAGATTTTGTTGGATTCAGAAGTTTCACTTTTTACTTGATTAAATAATGATTAAGGCTTTGACAGTGCCATGTCAGTAGGACATTGAGTGCACTCCCTGTTGGTTAGCAGGGACTCACAGAAAAACTGCACCACAGAGAAGGGACTTGAGAGTTTTAATGTGGAGCCCTGGGAAGTAAATATACAGAGAAGCAGATACATGAGGAAAGAGAGAAGGCTCCATTAGAAACAGGCCCTGGGGAGAGAGATGAGGCTTTTGCTTGATAGTTTACCACTGGCACTGTGGAAAGAGCAGAGCAGCTGAGCCCAGAGAAAAATGAGCTCTGGGAGTGAGATGAGACTTATCCCAGCTTACAGCTGATATTGGAAGATGCTGGGACCATGGAGCCTTAAGAGGAAGAGGAAGGCTGGACCATTGATGATGTCAGCAGCTATCTTGCTCCAGCACATGGCAACAGACTTTGGTGAGGGAAGTAACTTATACTTTATGGCATGGTAACTGCAAACTTCTACCCCAAATGATATGTGGAAGTTATCATGACATACATCTTTAAGTAAATATTCAATTTTATATCCTTTTATTTTTTTGTTTATAGACTAAATACATATTTTTCTCCACTTCAAAAACATTGCCTTAGATTTTACTAAGCAATTAATGCGTGAATATCTTTGGTGAGAAATTACTATGAAAAGATGAGCATCTCTCTGTTTTAATGCTCAACTTTTAGAATATTTTATTTCACATCAATCATCAAAACTAGCATTATTTTCTCAATTTTTAGCATACTTGTTTCATATATGTATTTTCTAATTGCACTGTCCCACATTTTTGAACATACACAAATGAAAAATTTGGCAAATAATTACATGTTTTTCAAGGAAATACACCTTAATGTCATTTTTCTCATGACATTCTATACTGCATTCCATTTTAACTTAATATGTACTTCTCTTTAAGAATATTTTTAAAAATTTAAAAATATTTCATTGTGAAATCTTTATTCTTTTGGCTTCAAGATAACAATAAAGAAAATATTTTAAAATTTAACATCTTTTGTAGAGGATTTTGTCTTCATTCTTTATGCTTTGCTATGTAGAACTCTTATTTTTGATACTTCAAATTGGCTTCATATGAAATATGCTGTTCATCCATTAGAACATTACTAAAAATTATCTTATTAAGATGCAGTGAACTGGTCATATTTCTTTAAAAGTGCTAATTTATTTTGACTTGCACATCTCATTTCATGTTGAAAATTTACATATAATAAAGATGAATGGATTATACAGTGAACACATATCTACCTATTGCATAAGCTCATATTGAACAATGAACATCTGCAATATTTGTTTTATTATACATCAACTAATTTATCCACTTTCTGACCATCAATCCAACCATCTTTGTTTTATCTTTTTGGTTTCTTTGCATTTCAAAGTTGCAAACAGAATTTTTCACCTCTATGCACTTCAGGATACATATGATTAGCTGAATTTAATTAGTTGAACATGATTTTTTATTGTGTTTTGACAACATTTAAAAACAAATCACGAAACTTATTTTCCAACTATTTAGTGAAATTTGAAAAAAAAATGTAAATCCCGTGTACCAAAAACTCCTAAAGGAGTAGCATATTACCTTCATTCCAGAGAGTTCCTTAAGCCCTTTCCTAGTAAATACTTTCCCCTTCCTTCTTTCCAAGAGAAATAATAGTCATTTGTTCACTTATTTTACTATGGGTTCAAATTCTGTGCTCTGAATCTTTATAAATTTCATCATGGAATGGGCATTCTTTTGTGTGTTTATATATTTTTTTCTGAATTAATGTTTCTGAGACCCATCCAAGTTATTGAGTATATCAGTAGTCTTCTTTTTAAAATTTGTATAGCATTATATTTTATAACTATTTCACTGTTTGAATATCAAATTGCTTTTATGGACATTTGTGCAATATCTGCATTTTACTTATGAATAAAGATGCTTCAGATAGACCTGTACAATTTTATTTATTTTTTAAATGAAAATGTATGTTCCAATAAAACTAAACACAAATTTAAATTTCATATAATTTTCACATCACAAGGTATTTTGATATTTTTAATCATTTAAAGTATAAAACCATCTTAGTTCATGAGTTGCACAAAAACAGGTGGTGGGACAGACCGGTTTGACTGACTCCTGTTCCACTTACTATCTCAATGCCAGGAAGTTTGCCACATTCATTCTAAGAGACTTTTAGATTTCTCTAGAACTTGGTTCTACTTGATTTATGATAAATAAGCTCAGACAATAATTAGCTTCCAACTGTATTATATAGTCTCTTTTTATTCTTTTGGTAAACTCTTCCAGAGTTAGTCACTTCCATTTGCAGATGATGAAATGTATAAAGATCCACTTCAAATGTTGGCACTGATATGAATATGGTCTCTCCCTTCAAATCAGAAATAAGACTTGTGGTTCTTGTTTTTATATTCCAATCCTAGAAGTAGATTAACTGTAGAAATATTTACCTGAAGATAGTCTTGAGCTATATAGAAGTTATCTATAAACAGGCTCTAACTTCTCCAGGAACACTACAGGATGAATTTAGTTTAAATATATTAAACTCAGAGGCATCCTATCAAATGAGTTTAAATGCATTTTTGTTTTTATGCAACCTACATGCTATGCTTTATCTCTTCTCCAAATAAATCAAGATCAAAATCAATGATGCATTTGAGATGGAATCAGTCCATCTGTCTAAGTCCTGCTGTTGCGTGGATGAAAACAGCAGCCAGTTATGATGATGGGTGATAGATCCAGAGCAATTGCCAAATTAGTTAACATTTCTCCATTTCTAAGCCATGCTTGAAGAAATGCATATACTGAGTTACACCATCCTCATGGTAGTTCAAAAGAGCAACCATACCGTCTGGATTCATAGTTTCACCAAAAAAGAACTAATAGTTGTTTAAATTAGCAAGGATATGCTTGATTTGTTTTGCATCCCCTGTGATAAAAGGTTATACTGTTTCTGGTCTCTGTTCTTCAAGTTTGCCTTTGATTGATTTCATGTTATCTTTGATGTACTTCTTGTAGGCTTCTTTTGTGAAGCTGGTTTCCTACAAGTGATAGTTCATGACAATATCAACACCAGTGACGAAAGAGCTTTCATACCTTCACTTTTGTGGCCTTTAGCAGAGGCATGTCCACCGATAAGTGCATCATTAATGTACCCTTTGTCCTACTGGCCATCTTCTCCTTCACCTTCTGTCACAGCCAGTCCATAATCTCTCATATTTTGTAAGCATCGGAGAACATCTCATCATAGCAGATGAGGTTTGGATAGATGATCTTTATTCCTTTTTTAATATATATATTTTAAAAAGATATATAGATTATATAAATGTTAATTTTAAAATATATAGGGAATTCCCACATGCCCAGCTCCCCACACCTTCCACATTTTCCCACTTTAACAAAATCCCCCATTAGTGTGGTACATTCATTGCAATTATGACCACACTTTGGAGCATTGCCACTAAGCATGGATTATAGTTTACATTGTAGTTTACACTTTTTCCGACACAATTCTGTAAGTCATGGCAAGATATATAATGGCCTATATCTGTCATTGCAGTGTCATTCAGGGCAATTCCCAAGTCTTGAAAATGCCCCTGTATTACATTTGTTTTTCGCTCTCCCTGCTCTCAGAACCTCAAGTGGCCACAGCCTCCACAGCTATGATATAATTTTTTCTATTGGTAGAATCATGATAAGTCTATACTAGAATACCAGTAAATCTACTTTAATCCATAATTCCTTCCCTTATCCTGAGGATTTGGGTTGGTGATGCCCACTCCAGCTCTAATTGAGAGGGGGCTTTGATCCCACATGACTGATGGATGGAACTCTCTTACTTGAAATTGTAGACTCTCTCATTTCCTTGGAATGATGGTTGCCACTCATCACCTACTAGTTAATTGTCCTGCTTGAGTCCAACGAACTGGAGAGCAGGTGTTGCCACTCAGTTGAAATTCAGGGCCCAACTTGCACCTGGACAGATGAGAGATTTAAGTCTCATGGATGTACACTTACCAACTCTAGTACTAATTATAAGTTCAGATAGAAGGGAGAGTAGAGCCATGTGTAGGGAGAGCACATTGTCTTCATTTTTTAAGAAGTTTTGGATCACAGAAGGGTTACAACTGTGGCAGGGGAGGATCATTGGTGTGGGGTGTCAGTGATGGGGGATACATGAGAGGAAGTTCACCTGGGCATACAAACAATGCATATATATGTGTTCAAATGTTCACGGAGCATTGTCATGGTGGGTGGAGATTCACACAATAACTGAAAGAATATCAAACTCCCATCCTGGAGAGCTCTGCAACATTCTCTAATGGAGCAGCAAGAATCTCCCAAGTACAAGGGCAATGACAATTGAAGGAGGATGGTCCATTGACAAGCCTTTGATATTGACAACTGTGAACCATTACTCTTGAAATGGTAATATTCTGAAACGTAGCCTAGTATTATAGGGTGCCTAAGAATTACCTCCTGAGAGCTTAATGTGGCCTGTCTTTATGCTAAACCCAAAGTATAAATGCAACAAATTCCCCGCAGCATGGGACTTGATTCCCGGGGATGAGCCTCCCTGGCACCAAGGGATTACCACCAAACACCAACTAGCAATGCAACTGGAAAAAGATCTTGACCAAAAAGGGGAAATGGTAAAGATAAATGAGTTTATATGGATAAGAGACTTCCAAGTGTGTCAGGAGGTCATTCCAGAGGTTATGTTTATGTACGTCTCAGCATGATCTCATTGACAGACAAAGTAGATACTGCCCCAAAAACTGGGGTTCCTGAGGGGTCTGGAGACATCCAGACATAGTCAGGGCAGATAGCTCAGGAGTTTGGTGTGTTGCCATTGGGCCCTACTTTGGAATTTATGTTCCCCAGTGTGACAGAGCGGGTAGATGACCTTGAATTCACCTGGAGGTATGTGGCTGTGGTGGCTTTTTGACAGGAATGCTATTGTTCAGATTTCCTTTGAGGTAAGTTTTCATTCTGATTTGGAAATAATGAAATATGAACTTATAGATGATATTTCATTTATAAGAAACTGATCAACATTTGCAAATTGTTATATCACACTATCACCAAATGTTTGAGAGATTAGTTTGAGCAATAAACGTCATCATCTTTTGGTGTTGCAAGAGTTGCTAATTTGAGAAATTCTGGAGGTTCATAGTAGTATCTCATTGTGCTTTATTTACCATTTCCCCTGAAAATATACCAGCTGGATGACATAAGGAATCATTAAACAAGTCTCTATGAATTTAAAAGGATTTATACACATTATGTTCCCTGATCACAGTAGAATCAAATTAGATACTAACAACAATGAAAATTTTGGAGATTAAATAATATATATTTAAACACCATGAGTCAAGAAAATCATAAGGAAAAATGTTTTAAATATTATGAGTTAATGATAGTTATTGATATAATGATAGTTTTGGAATAGAAATAAAGCAAAGCACTTTGAGAAGTGTGAAATTTTGCTTATACTAGTAAAGGAGAAAGCACTAAAGGAAAATGATCTATATTTTCACCTAAAAAACAAAAATATAGGAAAAGCAAATTGATCCTCTATAAGTAAAAGAAATTAAATAATAAAAGAGTAGAAATCAATCTTATAGAAAATAAAGAAAAAAAAGTAATATAAGCAAAGTTTTACTTTGAAAATATAAAAAAACTGCTTAACTCTTATCAAAGTATATTAAAAATAAATGAAATTTAAAGCAAATTACCAATAACAGGAATTAAATAGGGTTATTACCAACAAACAATTGTAAACTAGTCAGAGTTTGTTGTATGGCAATATCTCAAAAACAAATATAATGAAAATAATAAATGTTGTTTCTAATTAGAAAATTTGTGTTTCAATTGAAAATTAAAATCTTGAAACTTCCTTCTTTAGAATGAGCATGACAGCTTCTGAATATTTAAAGACATTTCTAATAGGATAGTGGTGATAGTTGACATTGATACATAGGATTTCTTTTGGTATCATAATGAAATATGTCATATCTGTAAGATTTTCATCATTTCTGAACCAATATAATACAATCTATTGTACTTTTGTAGTATTGTAATAGTAAAATCTACTCCAAATTTTCTAGTGCATGTTGTTAATAGATTATACATGGTAAAAGATTCGTTCAAACTGCTAACTAGGTCAATGGATTTGCATCTAATAAAAAAGAAAAGTTCATTAATATGGCTTCAGGTTACAAATTGCAACTATTCTTCAAGAAATCATCAGTAGTTGAGTTCTGTTGTAGAATAATATAAAAGAAGAATAATTATGTTTATCTAAAAGTGCTAATGAAATACTTCTTCCCTTTTCTTATTATATTTATGTGTGAGGCTATATTTTGTTCATATTCTTCAACCAAAAAAAAATAATTCAGCAGAATGAATGAAGAAGGAATATGAGAACCTAGACATTTTACAAAAAATCAGGGTTAAAGATATTTTGAAAAGTATAAAACAATTTGTTTTCCTCATTTTTTGTAATTTGATTTTGGGAAATACCATACATTTCATCAAATGTGATATTGCATTAAAATATTAAAGTTTTATTATCTTTAATAATTTTAATAAGTATTTATACATATTTCAGTTTCAATTTCTAAGATATTTCTCAATATATACAAACCACAGAATTATAAGGTTTTTAAAGTCTTCAATATTTTTGACTACTTTGTCACTAAAACCAAAACAAAAAAATATGACTGATTATTTATGTAAATTCTTATGAGTTATATTCATCACAATTTCAAGGAATTTCAGATTTATACTTCTGATTATATTTTGAACACTAGAGTTCTCATTTAAGTGGTATATTTCATGAAAATAAAATTATTATGGATTTATTAGATGCTAGGCCATCATTCTTCCTCTTATCTCAAGATGGCAAATCTACCTAGTCCTTCAAAGCATTTGGATGCATTTTGAATTATCAATTCCATATGTATTAGTCAGCCAAATGGGTGCTGATGCAAAATACCAATAATTGGTTGGTTTTTATAAAGGGTATTTATTTGAGGTAGAAGTCCACAGTTACCAGGCCATAAAGCATAAGTTTCTTCCCTCACCAAAGTCCATTGCCATGTGTTGGAGCAAGACAGCTGCTGATGTTTGCCAGAGTTCAGGCTTCTTGGGTTCCTCTCTTCCTGGGGCTGCATTTCTCTCTGGGCTTAGCTCCTCTGGTTCCTCCATAAGGTCAGCTGTAGACTATGAGGCTCTCTAGGCTTTGCTTCTCTCCACAAGACCAGCTGTGAACTCTCAGGTGAATGGCTCATCTCTATCTCGGGGCCTTCTCTCCTTCTTCACGACCAAGCTCTCTTACTTTCCGGGGCTCCAGCTCAAGACTCCAACATCAAAGCTGCTCCCTCTGTCCTTTGCCTTGCCTTTTATATTTGATTCCCCCCCCCACCAAGGGGTGTGGCTCAATACCCTACTGATGTGCCCAATCAAAGCCCCAATTATAACTTAATCATGCCCAGATGAACAGATCAGTTTACAATTATAATCTAATACAGAATTTTGGAATTCATAATTACATCAAACTGCCAAACGGCTACACTCCACACTCTGAATTCCAAAAATACATTACAATATTCAAGAAACCTTAAATCAGTAACAATTCAAGTACCAAATTATATCATAATCATTTAAAAAAAATACAGTTTGTCTTCAGGCAAAATCCCATTTGCTGTAGACCTCTGAAACTTACAAAACAATTTAACTGCTTCCAATACACAAATGGAAAGATAAAGGAAAAACATTTTCATTATCAGAAGGAGAAATTGGGATGTTAAACATGAGCCATGGATCCTCTACAGTTCAATAAACCTGCAGGGCATCCTCCACTCGATTTCAAAATATGAGAGTCATTCTTAAGATGATGGTTTCTTCTCCTCGGGGCCACATGGGGACCCACCCTTTTCACAGGCTTGTCCAAGGGCCATTTTCTTGGTTCCACCCTTATCAAGCATCTGGGTGTTGACCAAACTCTGGACCTCACCTCCAAGAGTTTTGGTGTGATTGCCATACCTTACCCAATCTTTGGGTTGGAGTCTTAGCCCCCCCTAGTACAGCGAGGTGAAGACAACATTCCCACCCCCCAACCTTTGGCATACAGTTTCAACCCTCTCAGAGCAACGAGTTGACCACCTGGCCTTCTCTAATCCATGGGAGGCAGAAGCACCCCTCTCATATCTAAGGGGTGCTGACCTTAACCCCCCTAATCTTTGAGGAACGTGCTCCACCCTTCCTGTATCCTGTTGCAGCAAAACTCTTCCTTAACATCAGGTGGGAACATCCACCCTTTTCAACTGCTGTGGCAAACTCACACTCTCTGCACCTTGGGGAGGCAAAACTCTCCCCGAACATAGGGTGGGAACATCCACCCTCTTCAACTGCTGGGGCAAACTCACCCTCTCTGTACACGTGGGTGGGACTCCTCTCTTGGCCCAAGGCAATGTCTTAATTCCAGATCTCAGCTTCCATGGGTTTCTTCTTAAAGCTGTTTCACCTTCAATCCTATCTTTCCATGTCCTCTTTTGTTCAAGCTGACAGTGGTTTTGTTCATACAGCTCTCTCAAAAACTTTGTTTATTTAGCATGCAGGAAGCAGGGGTCCAAGCCATCAGACAGTAACACTTTCCACTAGTCTTTCCTAGATAACTGCATCTTCAATTCTGATTTCCCAGTTCCAGGTTTAGCTAAGTCTTCAAATGAGACACTTTCATTTGGGAACTTGATTTCCAGAAACACATAAGTTCTGAAATAAGTTTCTGTTTTCTTTCTGCCCAAAATTTCAGTCCTCAGCATATTTTTCTTGACTAGCATTTTGCTATAAGCTGCAAGGAGAAGCCAAGCTGCATTCTCCGAGTTTACTTTGGCAAGCTTTTCAGTTAAATTCTCAGATTCACCATTTTCAAATTCTGTCTTCCATATAACACCAAGAGTTAATCTTTCCAAGTTCTCTGCAACTTTAAAACATGGATCTCCTTTCCTCAAGTTTCCAATAATAGTTTCATCATTTACTTCTAAGGCATCATAAAAAGTCTCTTTAGCATCCATACTGCTATCAACAGTCTCTTCAAAGTGATCTAGGCCTTTTCCATCAAGAATTTCACAATTTCTCCAAAAAATACCCCTTATTCATTTATAATACCATTCCAACATTTTGGTAATTGTAAAGGCACTTCCCCTTTCCTAGTTACCAAACTCTGTATTAGTCAGCCAAAGGGGTGCTGATGCAAAATACCAATAATCGGCTGGTTTTTATAAAGGGTATTTATTTGAGGTAGAAGTCCACAGTTACCAGGCCATAAAGCATAAGTTTCTTCCCTCACCAAAGTCCATTGCCATGTGTTGGAGCAAGACAGATGCTGACGTTTGCCAGAGTTCAGGCTTCTTGGGTTCCTCTATTCCTGGGGCTGCATTTCTCTCCGGGCTTAGCTCCTCAGGTTCCTCCACAAGGTCAGCTGTAGACTATGAGGCTCTTTAGGCTTTGCTTCTCTCCGCAAGGCCAGCTGTGAACTCTCAGGTGAATGGCTCGTCTCTATCTCGGGGCCTTCTCTCCTTCACGACCAAGCTCTCTTACTTTCTGGGGCTCCATCTCAAGACTCCAACATCAAAGCTGCTCCTTCTGTCCTTTGCCTTGCCTTTTATATTTGATTCCCCCACCCACCAAGGGGTAGGGCTCAATGCCCTACTGATGTGGCCTAATCAAAGCCCCAATTATAGCTTAATCATGCCCAGATGAACAGATCAGTTTACAAGCATAATCTAATACAAATTTTTGGGATTCATAATTACATCTATCTGCCAAATGACTACAGCATATTAGGGAAATTTTCAGCCTCTATCCAGGTGAATAATCCTTTTTTGTTTTGCTTTTTTTGCCTCAAATACACATAAAGTGACTGAAAACATGGAGTGATGAGGAAAGGTAAGAAAGATCTTCTGGGGCTCTGTGAAACACTTGCTGAGGGTTCCCAGCTCTAACAAGTTCAGTAATGTCCCAAACTGAGTCAAGTGGATTTCTGCTTGCATGGATTTGACTCTATTCTCTACTTAAAAAATTATCCTTCACTATTTTCCTAACTCTGTTGACATATTATAGGGGTATATAGAGACTTCTATTTTTGATTCTTCATTTCTGACTTTCCTTGAAACTTCTTAGCTTCTGCCACATTTTGATTATTTCCAGGTTAGAAACTATTAAAAAGAATTTTCAGTATGATGACAAATCAGCTACTTTTCTAATAATTGCTTCTGAGGCATAGTACATCAAATTCTGTCATGTATCTAAAATCATCAGTCACAGTCTGTTTGCAATGTTATGCTCAAAGCACTTATGTAAGATTTCTACTATGTGACACAATCTTTTTTCTAAAATGTGTTACATTTTTCTTTCCTCTATTAGCTACTGTACTATTGCAGTTTATTTCTTTTGTTAATTTTAAACTATATGATTTTTCCTTCATGCCATAAAGTTATTACAAATCTTTAGAAAATATAATTGTATTAAGGGTTCTGAGGTTTTATGGATATTCTATAATGTAGATAATTATATTTCTAATTAGACATAAAATTGAAAATGCATTGAATCACCATTGATATTCACAATTTTTTAAAATGCACCTTTTTAAATTTAACAAAAACATATTTGAAAATTGTATTAATAATAAGCACTATTATGTATGTAACTCATATTAATTATAGCCAAATAATCCTTAACAAACTTAAGTTGAAGGAAAACTGACCTCTTTGGAAGGTAAAATCACCAGTCCCCCAGGATTACTGAGAGTTAAAAACATATGTGTCTTTCCTAAAGAATATCCACGTTTATAAAGAATCTTGAAGCAGAATTGTTCCAAAGATTACACATAAATGTGGATCACCCTGAAAAGTGACACCTGGAATTTTACTTAGTGAAGAAAGAAGCATGATATAGATTTTATAAAATCTCTATAATTGTGCAAAAGAAATATTCATGTTATAGAAGATAAATCTGTTTCCTCTTTTCTCAGGTATACTTGTTCAGTTTAATTTATGTGATTCTTTAAAATTACTAATGAAAAATTCACTGGTAGCTGAGATAGGTTCTCTAGATCACTAGCAAAATTAATATCTTCTACTCTATATGATAATTTTATACTCATCGAAGAGAGTGGATGTATCTGATTATACTGTTTATTATAAGTGATTATTTTATAATAGTATCTGAAGGTATGAATTTAACTAGCAAACACTGAAAGAATATTACTTGAGCTAGATTATAAAGAATAACTAAGAAATTTAGAGGCAAAACTGTGTTTACCAGAATTTGTAGGAAATCAATCCATATAAGTAAAATAGTCCTTCAAATAGCAAAATATTTTTGAGGTACAATATTGTTGAGGTACACAATGCAGTTTTTGTGACTAATATTTTCTGATATTCATTTGCTATATATTAAGAACCAGCTTAATTAATTAATTTGCTGTATATTAAGAACCAGCCCTGGGGAAATGGGGAGGGAGGAATAGAAGAGATCAAACAGGGGGTATTTAGTGGTAAGTGGAATTGTTCTGATGGACACAGGACATGGTAAATATCATCAAAATTTATAAAAGTGAACAGTCTAAAATGTAAACCACAGTGTAAACCATTGACCATGTTTAGTAGCTATGCTTCACTATTTGTATATCAGTTTTAACAATGCTACCATCCATATGTAAAAAGGTATTAATTTGGGGTGGAGTAAAGGGGGAGGATGTTGGATATCTGAGAGTCTCCTGTATTCTGTGAGTGACTTTGCTGTTACCTAAAACTTCTTGGAAAACAAAATGAAAAATAGTGAGACACTGGGGAGTGAGAGGAGGAAGGTGCCACGGTGCAGTGTGGACACCATATATTGCAGTGATGAAAGGCAAAAGGTCAAAAAAAATTTGTAATTTTTAAAAATATTTTTCATTTTTTTATATCTAAATCTTTTAATTTTACTTTATTTTTATGTTTTTTTTATTTTTCTGTATTTTGTCCCTTATATTTATCATTATTATTTCATTTTTCTATTAATTGTATTTGGCTATTGTAATGGCTTCATCTTTGAAGAGGCTTTGGATCACAGAAAGGTTACAACTGGGGTGTCGGAAGATCATTGGTGTGGGGTATCAGGGGCAGGGGATGCATGGGAAGAAGTTCACCTGAGCATACATATAAGGTATATAAAACTGTTCAAATGTTCATGGGGCATTGTCACAGTGGATGGAGACCCACACAATAAATGACAGAATATTGAATTAGCTCAGGTCCATTCTCTAAAGGAGCAGCAACAATCCCCCAAGTGCAGGGGCAGTGACTGGCGAAGGAGGATGATCCACTGATGGGCCCTTGATATTGATGATCAGGCTTATGAGCCTTTGCTCTTGAAATTGAAACTTAGACTACTATTATGGGGTACCTAAGGGTTGCCTCCTGAGAACCTCCTTGTTGCTCAAATGTGGCCTCTCTCTAAGTCAAACTCAGCATATGAATGCATTACCTTCCCCCCAGCATGGGACATGACTTCTGGGGATGAGTCTCCCTGGCAATGAGGGATTGTTACCAAGCACCAACTAGCAATGCAACTGGAAAAAGATCTTGAATAAAAGGGAAAAATGGTAAAGAAAATGAGTCTATATGACTAAGAGACTTCAAAGTGAGTCGGGAGGTCATCCCAGAGGTAATGCTTATGCACATCTCAGCACGTTTTCATAGACTTCAAAAGTGAATATAACCCCAAATAGTGGGGCTACTGAGGGCTCTGGAGATTCCCAGGTCCCATGGTCAGGGTGGATGTCTCTGGAGTTTGGTGCCTTCCCAGTGAGCCCTACTTTGGAGTTTGTGCTCCTGAGAGTGACAGAATTGGACTCAATTATGTCTTCCCTGCACATGGCTGATCTGTCCCTTCTTTTTAAACCTATATTTGGTGCTGGAGTTTGTAGGTGTACATACAGAGACCTGAGTCTTTGGGCTGCCAAGGTGCTAGCTGGGACCGAAACCTTGGTGGAGCAGCAACTCCCACTCTACAGCTCAATGGACTCACCGAGGACACCTGGCAGGGAGATGATGACGGACAACAGCCATCCCAGGGAACAGAGAGAGTCTGCAGCTGCAGGCAGTATAGTCTCATCCATCTTCCCCATGGGATATAAGCCCCCTTGCAATTGGAGATGGAGTGGACATCACCATCCCAGAATCCTCAGGATTGGAAGAAGAGCTATTGACGAGCGTTGACTTATTGGTGTTCTACTATAAGCATATTGTGATTCTACCAATGGAAGAAATGACAACATTAATGTGAAGCCAGTGGCCACTGGAGGCTCTGGGGGCAGGGAGAGGGAAAAACAGTTGTAATACGCCGGCTTTTTCGGGACTTGGGAATCATCCTGAGTAACATTGCAACAACAGATACAGGCCATTTTATATCATCCCATAACATGCAGAACTGTGTGGAAAGAATGTAGACTACAATGTGAATTATGGTCCATGCTTAATGGCAAAGCCCTAGGATGTGTTTATCAATTACAATGTATGTGCCACACTAATGAAGGATGTTTATGCGAGAGGTTGTGGGAGGTATGGGAAGCGGGGCATATGGGAATCCCTATATTTTTTGTGTAACATTTATGTAATCAAAGCCTCTTTAAAAAAATTTAAAAAAAAAGAACCAGCTAGGCTTTATGAAGATTTTTAATTTGTTATTTTCTTTCATATGTTTAACAATTGAAGAATAGGATTCCCCTCATTATGTTGTTTTGCACATTACAAAATTGTGAAGTAAATAATTTCTAAATATTCCTGAGGTAATAATGAGCAGGGAGATACCCATGAACTACTCCTTATTGTTGTTTTTGATATATAATACACTATCTACTTAAGGATTTTTCTCTTCTTAATAAAAATGAGGATGATAGAAAAACCACATAAAAACAAAAGGATTATTGTTAAAATGTGTATACATTATGCAAAACACTAGAAATTCAAATGAATATAACCAATGTAAAAAAATCAAAATTATTTATTATTCATATATTAGCAAAATAATCTTTGTAACACTTAAACTTATGTATATACACATATATCATTTCCGTTAACACTCTAGCATAGTAAGTGGGATTTATTTTTCTGGTAACAAAATACAGATGCAGAAGAAACCATAATGTCTTCAAATACATTATCTAGATTTTTAAAATGCCATGTTCTCCCCTAATTGTTTTTAGTCATTTCAAAATATCTGTCTACATTATTATTAAAATAGTTCTAATATTCTGAAATCCTCAGATGTTTTTTTTTAAATTGTAAGTGAGGTAATTGAAAGCTATTTCGGATTTCTGTACTTTGGGGATAATTGTCCCTTGAACTTTTCTTTAATGATATGTACCTATGGAGCTGGTAATAATTCTTTTTGGTCCCAAGGGTCCTATTTATAAGGACTCTTTCCTCTCAAGCATCAAGCCACAAAACCTGTCCATGTTTTCCCTTGGCTATTTACTCAATTTCTATTTTAATAGAGAAGCACCCACAGATATTTTTAAGCCTGCACATGGTGAACTGCTATTAACAGGATGAAGCTAAGGGAGATGATGCTGTGCTAAGCAAAATTTAATGAACATACGAGGTCTCAGCATTATATGTTCTTTCCCTCTTCCAAAGGCTTCATTTATCTGAAAATTTTTTTTGCTTGTTGTCTGCTCATTGTTTGTTTTCTTTAGTAGTCACTGGAAATGAAACCCACGACCTCCCATGTGGGAAGTGGGTGCTCAACTGTTTGAGCCACATCCACTCCCATTCGTCTAAATGTTAAGATATACAACAAAACACCTCCAACTCTCTTTCTGCTTCAACATATACTGTTACCTAAGGACTCTTCTATTCCTTAGAAACCAATTTTCATATTTTATCTTTCAAAATGTACAAAGGTCAATTCAGAAGTAGCTTACCACTGTCTTCATCAAAGATAGCCATAGCTTTTTTATTTCTGTTCTGTTATTTTGACGTTGTCTTCATCAGGATAAGAGATATGTGTATATAACTTTTACAAGAAATGTACTGAAGATAATTTTTAACTTTATTTTAATTGAAGTTTATCATTCATAAATGAACAGCCATAAAAAATAAATTATAGTATAATGTGTAAACTTACAAAGCAAACATGAATATCATACAGAGCTCACATACATTACCCCACCACCAACACCTTGCATTGTAGTGGAACAATTGTTACAAATATGAAAGAGCATTGCCAAAACATTACTACTTTTTATAACCAATATCTTATTTAATTGTTTTTAAATATATATTTATTTATGTTTAAAAGACACTTAATTACATAAAATGTTACTTAAAAAAATATGAGGGATTCCCATATGCCCCATTCCCCAGGCCTCCCACTTTTCCCCACATTAACAACTTCTTTCATTAGTGTGGTACATTCATTGCAATTGTTGAACACATTTTGGAGCATTGCCACTAAGCATGGACTATAGTTTTCATTGTAATTTACACTCTCTTCCACTCAATTCTGTAAGCTACGGCAGGATATATAATGGCCTGTAGCTGTCACCACAATGGCATCCAGGACAATTCCAAGTCCTGAAAATGCCCCCATATTACACCTCTTTTTCTTCTCCCTGACTTCAGCACATCCAGTGGCCACTGTCTCTACATCAATGATATAATTTCTTCCATTGGTAGAATCACAATAAGTCTATAGTAGAATACCAGTAAGTCTACTCTAGTCCATATTTCATTCCCCAATCCTCAGGATCCCGCATGATGATGCCCACTGCACCTCTGATTGAGAGAGGGCATCAATCCCATATGTCTGATGGATGGGACTCTCTTGCTTGCAATTGTACACTCTGTCAGTTCCTTGGTGTGGTGGTTGTGCATCCTCACCTCCTTAGTTTTCCTGGGTGAGTCCAAAACCCTGGAGACCAGGTGTTGCAACTCTGCTGAGGCTCAGGGCCAAGCTGGCACATGGAGAGTCAAGAGATTCAAGTCACTTGGATGTACACCTACAAACCCCCACAAAAACTATAGGTTCCAATAAAGGGACAGAAGAGGCATGTGCAGAGAAGTCACATCTGAGACCAACTTTGTCACACTCAGGAGCACAATCTTAAGGTAGGGCCCACTGGGAAGGCACCAAACTCTGGAGCTATCTGCCATGACTGTAGGACTTCGGTGTCCCAGAGCCATAATGAACCCCACTCTTTGGGGTAGTGTCTACTTTGGTCATCTATGGGATCCTGCTGAGATGTGCATAAGTGTTACCTCTTTGATGACCTCCTAACTCATTTTGTTTTTTTGTTTGTCTGTTTGTTTTGTTTTTTGAGTATAATTACTTACTTGGGAACTTGGTAGTCTTTATTTTTATTTATTTATTTATTTTTAATTTTTTTATTTTTTTTTATTGTGGGTAAAAATCAAATTTTTCACAATACATACCAATATCTGTAAAATGATATATAAATACATATGCATATATGTGCATTTGTTTACATAAATGTTATTTTATATATATATATATATATATTTTTTTTTTTTAATT